>DWLI01002598.1:0-12950 GCA_018249915.1 Cecropterus dorantes dorantes
TGAAATTCTTCAGACAAAATATACAGTTTTTTGTCTCTCCTGAAAAGTTACCAAATATCACTTACACGGTATTGTAATATAAATGATAATGTGTAAAACTTACAGTTAATTTTTATATCGAAAGTACATCAACTCATCATTAAAGCATGGTGGTTTAGTTTATTTGAACAACATGCTGTTTCTTTATTCTAAAGATTATTTTAATGACTTAGATTTTTCACTTTATAGACATTGTGAAACCGACTATGGAATCCATGTTTATGAAATACTAGGCAAGGGAAATGAGATATGTTCCATGTTTTAATTCTAGAATTATGATTTGTTTTATAAAATCGAAGTAGCCAACAAGCATGCACTCAACTTGATTGATGATGAACATTAAATGACCAATCTATAATCAACGCCAGATAAGAGCAGAATCTTATGTGATGTGGCCTAAAAGTGCATTGCTATTTCTAAGTTGGAAATCTGGATAAATATGTCTCCCTTGCCTCTTCAGACCAAAAGACAGGAGCTATGAGACTACTAATTGGAAAAAATAGGACCACAAAGCATTCTATCATCTTTTACACACAAAAGTACTTGAAAATTGTGAAACAGACATGTATAAAAAACACTTCAAATAGTACAAAAGTATATTATGCTAAATTGACTCTTGAGTAATTGCACTAAAAGGTTGTATTATAGAAGTTAATATCAAATCAGGACAGAATAACTGACTTATTCAAGTACATGGTATTAACATTGTTTATGTAATTTTTAAGGTGCTTGTTATATAATAATAATAATGATAGATATTTATAGATTGCACTAAATACTTATCATCAAGTAGTCGATACACCTCAGTGGATAATTTTTAATTGTTGTGGATAATATAAAATCAATGTAATGATTAAAAAAATGTCTATACATGTATTAAACAATACAATAACATTAAATTTAAAATACATACACCCAAAAAATAACCAGCCTCCTGACGCCGTTGGGTTAAAAATATTTAAGTATCATGATCATACATGATGAAAAGTACACAGTACATATTTGTATTATGTTGTTTACAGACACGTAAGCACATTCGTGAGTGGATAAAGCCTGGTATGACTATGATTGAAATTTGTGAAGAACTTGAATCAACTGCCAGACGTCTTATTGGCGAGGACGGACTTAAAGCAGGGCTGGCTTTCCCTACTGGATGCAGTCGTAACCACTGTGCTGCACATTATACGCCAAATACAGGTAATAATATTATAAAAAGTTAATCATTAATTAAAACAAATCTTAAAAAGCTTAACAGGAATTTACGGTTAAATCTTACTTATTACTCAATATTATACAGGCAAGCGTTTGTAAAAATGTATGTTTGTTTGTCAGTGTTCACACAAAAACTCTTGGATGTATTTCACTAAAATTTGGCACACAGGTAGTTTATGATCTAAATTAACAAATGAAGATGGAGCCGCGACAATAAGCTAGTCTTCCAGCTTAATTTTAAGTAAACGATTGTTATCAACACAGGCGACAACACCGTCCTCGAGTATGACGACGTGGTTAAGATAGATTTCGGCACGCACATCAATGGACGGATCATCGACTGCGCGTTCACTCTACACTTCAACCCGCGCTATGATCCCCTGGTGAAGGGTGTGCAGGAGGCCACTGAGGCGGGAATTAAGGCTTCAGGCGTCGACGTGCGATTATGCGATGTTGGTGCCGCTGTACAAGAGGTTAATATATTACATATTTATAGTTGTGCCCCCGTGTCCAACAGTTACTTTTGACCGTAAATTGAACCGATAATATATTCTCCTACCAAGAATTGTAGACAATTGTTGTATTGAGATTTTCGTTTTTGACTGTCTCTATGTATATATCAACATGTTCGTAACCGAGGTTTACAATGGAATTTAAGTTCAAACTGCGTATCGACCTTTAATGTTAGTATGTAATAAAATATATATGATAAATATATTTTCTCCTACCAAATGTAAGTAGTCATATACCATTGCGTAATGTCGTAAATCGTATAATTATAGCCAAAGATCCAAGCAATACTAAATCAATCTAGGTGATTTTCAACGATTCCTATGTATAAACTTATAAAATAACCTGTGGTTTACAGAAGTTCAAACCGCTCCAAAAACAATTTATGTGAATATGTTTTTTCTATACTTTTTATTATCAAGTTTTTATTAGTATTGAAAAATATTATTTTTAAGTAAATGTGTATTTATGTTATTGGAACCACATTATCATAATTACACCCATGTATACTAAAAATTCATTATCTTTTTTAGACAAGACCGCATTCGCACAGATTGGCGCGTTCTAAAACCACATACTGATTTAAAAACCCAAAATACCTATTCTTTGTAATTATTATTCTTGTTCCCGTATACTATTTGTATATGAACAAATAATCTATAATGTAATATGAACTTAGAAAAAAAACATTTTGATACTTTCACATACCTATCACGGAAGTGTCCACTTTCGTAGAAAACGATAGAAGTAAAGATTCTTTAAAAAAAATGAATTTTATAATTTTGTTTCTTTTAAAGGTGATGGAGTCACATGAAGTTGAATTAGATGGTCAGGTTTACCAAGTGAAACCAATCCGCAACCTTAATGGTCATTCTATAGGGCCTTATAGTAAGTAATTTTGACTGTCATACCTAATTTTGTTATTTTTTTTTTATTATTTGTATTTTAACTGCATATAATTATATATTATTAGGATATATTATAATTATCATAATATTATTCTAGGAATTCATGCCGGGAAAACAGTGCCAATTGTGAAAGGTGGTGAAACCACACGCATGGAAGAGAATGAGTTTTATGCCATAGAAACATTTGGTTCCACTGGACGTGGTCAAGTTCATGATGATATGGATTGCTCCCACTACATGAAGAACTTTGACCAGCAATTTGTGCCGCTAAGGTAAAAGGGATTTACTCATTTTTTTATAACTTTATTTGCTGAGCTACTGGTGGCCACGAATCTCCTTTCATCGTAAAATTTTAGGTTAATTAGGTCATAGACCACCTTGCTCATATAGATATTTTATTCAATCCAATTATTCTTTATGCAATCCCATGATGTGATTATCAAATGAAATTGTTTTCTGAGATGTATTGGCATTACTAGAAAAATGTCTTCGAAAAACTTTTCGTAACATAACTTATATATTGGTTTAGTATAAAAACGTTAATATTTCAGATTGCAGTCTTCCAAGCAGTTGCTGAACTTAATAAATAAGAATTTCGGTACTCTCGCGTTCTGTAAACGATGGCTGGAGCGTGCTGGGGCAGCGCGCTACGCTATGGCTCTCAAGGATCTATGCGATAAGGGTGTAGTGGACGCCTATCCGCCGCTTTGCGACATCAAAGGCTGCTACACCGCGCAGTTCGAACACACTATCCTGTTACGCCCTACCTGCAAGGAAGTTGTATCGCGTGGCGATGACTACTAGGGGGTGTGACGTAGGGGCTAATTTCACTTATCAGCTTCACATTATGTCTGGTCTACTTGACAGTATTTTCATACCGACCAACCGACGACTCTATACAGATGGTTAGCGATACATACAATTCAAAATACGCTGGATAATTGTCACATCTAGTTACATTGGTTATGATAGAGTTGAAAAAAGGCATCTCAATGTACAGGGCAATGTGTTATAAAGTACTGTGGTGCAATTAGTGGTAAAATATTTTCATAGGGCTATACTAATTCATTATTGAAGAAAATCTTTTATATGCAAATATTGTTATAACAATATAGATGATTTTACGACAACACCAATTAATAATAAACAGTGATAAGAGCGAAGCAATATAATGCCTTATATTTGTACTCTTGATAACCGATAAGCTGAATAAATGTAATTAATCCCCCTAACTTAGTTTTAACGCTATACAAATAGCATTTTTTTCATTCAATTTTCTATTTGTTTGTTGCTAACAACATTTAACATAAGTTATATATTGAAGGTATATCAATTAAGATAACTGTTGTACCCGTCGTTATCATATTATTTTAACATTTAAAGGTTTTGGTTCAATGCAACTCATCAATACTAATCTAGATCATAATAATTTGTTATTTTAGAAAGTACCCAAAGTAAAATATAATTATTTTATACTACTACTCGGATAATGGGCCATAATGTTTATTTTTCACACAACAAACTCTATTTTATGAGACAATAAAAATAAAAAAAAACTTCATGTTAACACAACCGTGATAATAAATAAGGGATAACAACAAATTAATTTGTATTAGAAACCTAATAAAACTGAACTTTCAAAATATAATTTTAAGTTTGTTATAAAATCATGTGATTACCTCACAAGACTTTTATTCTAAAATTTAATTACACAATTGTTTCTTGTTTGTACACTCACTGTTGTGAAACATTTAAACAGCATTTTATTAAACTGTTTAGATGATTTATACGTTTCCATTTTTTATATTAACATCCATATTTATACAGATAAGCAAGTTCATTTTATTATTATAAAAGCTTTTTCCCACTCCCTGCAAGTAAGCTCGCTAGAATATAAAACCTTATTGAAAATAAAAAAATCCATTATAATGCTGTTTAATCTTTCCGGCTTCCCAAGATAACATACGAATATAAAGGACTGACAAAAATATATACACAGAGTATGAATTAGTTTTAAAAGTAGTTGCAAAATCGTATGTTTTTAATGTATGTTTTATGTGTACAAAGAACTAAATATTTGCGCTTCTCATGTTTCTCTGAGTAAATAAAACAACCACATCTCATTTTTTTTTATTTATTATTATATTCAATAAATCTTTACATTATGAAGAGCACTATTTTTCCAAATGACATTAAACGATTTATTATTTCATAATTTAGATAAATTGCTATATTACTCATGGTTACATATAAAACATTTTTGCGAATAACATGTGGTCATAGAAAAGTATAAAATTGTTTGGTGTAACTGAATAGATATACAAATCACTAATTTAACATTTCCCACTACAAATACTAAACTACTCTGTAATAATATACACAATAATCATTCGTAATCCCAAGAACTATATGACAAATACAATCATCACTTGGGTATTCTGCAAATCTTAATTCATGTTATATTAGAATGTAATTCCACAGCATACTTTGTTCCAATATCAGCGAAATTGCAATTCTAGTATAATTTATATCAAATGTAAAATAGTATACAAAATTTGACGTCCTGGTCACTGTGGAATGATTCCACAACAATATAGGGTAGAACTCCACTGCACTGCCCATACATATTAACAATATTTACTTTAGAAAATTTGTACTATATTATACTGTAAAGTTCAAAATTAAAGATGGGGCACTGCATCCTTCTAAATGGGTCCGAAAGCATTAAATCATGGCGTATTATATTTTTTTGAATTAATATCATACTTAAATTATTTGCTAATTTAGTTTTACTTTACTTAATATAAGCCTGATGTTAATCTTTTTTGATAATGGGCTTTGTTTCGGGGCCTCAATTCCAAATGCTAACACCAAAACTTACTTGAAATACTTAGATATATTCTAATCATAACACATTATTCATTTAACTAACTAGTAAGCACAGTATTATAGATGTTACTGTAATATGAAAAAAATAATGACAGGAAATAAGTAGTCAACGTCATGAATGACAACAAATATTTTGAATTTTTTGAAAATGAACATATGATACCTAGAATGGTTCTACAGCATGATTGAGTATAATGATTGTAAAGGCATTGATAAAAATGATAAAAGACATCGTTAAGAATAACCATTCTAGACTACTTTAGTCAATGATGGCCTAAACACAATAAATCATTATTAAAGAAAACCAATTAGCACCAATTATTAAATCAAAAGTTTCAATCAATAAGATTGATTTGTATTTCTTGTCGAATTCAATACTGTATGATAAATTAGATCCGCTGAGTATCCTCTATGACGTTTGTTTGAAGATCTACATAGAGTTTATACTTTTATCTTAAATTAATTGGTTCAATTTTTGGCGCTGAGGCGCTGATTTTTCACGTTGTGATAGGAAAACATGACTGATATTGCCAGATTCATTGATCAGTTGTGTGGGCAAATTGGCACATACGAGCAGCAGCCTCGTATAGCGAACTCTAAAAAGGGGTTTTCGATCGCCTTTATATGTCTTTTCAAATGTCAAATATACAGAAACAATGAAAGAAATAAAGTATATATAAAGACCGGCATAAAACTAACAATGATCTTGACATGCACAATGTCGATTAATTATTTTCGTGTGCAATAAAATTGTTGTAAATTGTTGCAATAAAAAGGGACATGCAATCGGCACTTGCCGTCCGTTTACGTCCCAAGCACACCCTTTTAGACATTCTGCCTTTCCTTGATCAAGATGTTGGCCAGTCTGCCGTTTATTTCAAACATCACCTTAACATTGATAATCTCAAGTGTTAATTTCTAGGAATACTATTGAACACCTACCTCAAAATTAAGCCAGTAGTTAATTTTTTCTTATGCAAATAAGGAAAAATGACTAGACTATTTAATTTAAATGGAAGTCGCTATTGATTATTAATATCTAATTGGTTAAGTACAATGTGATAAAAAATTCAAACATATTTATCAAATTTCTACAACAATATTACTGGGGCAATTATAATAAAAAAATAGTAATAAATAAACATCGCAGACATTATAATCATACTAAAATAATCTACAAATCCCTTATACCAAAGTGGTAAAGTATCACAGAAATTAAACGTATCTAGCTATAACTAACATGACATCTAATATCCCATATCTACACATCACGAATTGGTCAATGTGTAGGTACCTTAATGAAAGAAAGACATCGTCCGGAATACTCAGGCAATACTTAAAGCTTACCTAAGTAATTAAAAAATACATTAACCTCATGTCATAAATTAGGCCATGTTCAACACATAATTTAATTCATAAATATAACACTCACACTATTCGTGAAAACCTTTTAAGATTTGGTTATAGATAACATTACCCATTTTAGCTTCATATATCAACGAATAATACAATTTATACTAATATTCAAAATTGTGAAGCACACTTATTAGTATTGCATTTCCGAATCATCGCCGTTACTGGTTATCTCACCAGACCAGTTGTAGATAGACTGCAGTGGAACATGCAGTAACTCCACCAAATGCCTGTAATTTGGCTCTGAAATAAATTTAATTCATATTCTATAATACTTCATACTTATTATAAAAAGAAGAAAGACATGTGCTCTAGGGAAATGTAAATTTTTTTGGCTATGTCGTTCAAAATTATGTAAATAAATGGTGTCATAATTTCAGCAACATATTGTAAATACTAAAATGGTTTATGCATGCCATAGCATGCATAAATGCATATGTCATAACATAAGGCTTATGTGTACAATATTTTGAATCAGAACATACCATTCTCAGGATTTATAAATCCTCTTCGTATCAGAAAATCAATTAATACTGGAGCACTGGTAGTCTTGAACTGAGGCGTAAGAGCTCTTTGTACACACTCTTCAGCTGTCAACAACTCAAAACTTTCTACTTCGCCATCAGCATTTTGTGGTACAAAATCTAATGGAAGCTCTAAGTCATATACATACTCTGTATTAGGAAACAATCCTCGTTCACTTTCGAAATAAAAGCTGGAAAAGATAACTGCACATATTAGTAATAATATACTGGTATATTGTAGAGATGTAATGGAGGCAATTTTATCGGAATCGAAATCAAAGGCAATGTGAGGAATTAGCAGTGGTGGCAGAAGAGATCTTATATAAAAGATCAATTAAACATTATCCAGTTACCCTTTTTAATTTTGATTAGGAATTCATAAACAAATAAAACAAATTAAATCAAATTCGCTTCGAGTTTTTACTGTGTTGATTTTAATTTTGTTATATTTAATGTGAATGTAAAAAATATACAATATTGTGATAATTTAATGATTGGCGACTTGAGGTAATGCTGTCTATATAATATCCTCTTCTATCCAGCTTCTTTTATATTCATATCTTTAATTTGCAAGGTCAGAGATATAGATTAGGTTATAATTTATAAAAATATCATTCATCCGATTCCTCTCTGAAGTATGCGCCGTCATATATATGAGAGGTTAATGAAAATAGGTAATGAGAGTTTTTACACAAGCTAGTGACAGTAATGATAAAGGAAGGAATGCACAGATATTGTGTGCAGAGACACCTGTGGTTCATATCAACATAAATAAATAAAATGTAACATTAAGATTAACAAACCTCACACATCCAGCTGGGACAAGCTTTTTCACTAGCTCTCCAACGACTGACGCCTCTTCAGCTGCCTCCTTCACGGCGGTCTCCAAGATGCCATAACCAACAGCCAAACCACCACTTACAAAACAATCCCATTTTCCTGGAATATTATCAATTTTACATAAATATCACAAAGCTCGAAGTCACGAGACCGGTTAGATGGCATCAATTAGGGGAAGCCTATCCAACAGTAAACATCAAAAGGCTAATTGATAATTAAAACTGTCAGGAGAGCTTAGCTTAATTAGCAATAGTCAATACACTTATTGAAACTTTTATTTAATTTTGTTTCTTTAATTTATTTCTCTACTTTCAAGGAAGATTTTATGTGTTACAAAAGATTAAAGCTTAAGCTTGAATTGTTTGTTCAAAATCTGGAATAGTAATTGATAACTCTGAATAGCAATCACAAAATTGACAGTATCGGCCAATGTATAGATGAAAAAAAAAATGTACTAACCAGGCCAGGTCTGCTTTGTAAAACTACGTTGCTGTAGCCAGATGCAAAGACCCTTAGATGGATGATTAAGGTATCCAGTAACACTGACACCGTAGTTACGAATACCAAACAGACATACAGCACTTCGGTCCATTTCCAAAAGACTCTCATGGTAAAATGGTGTGCTGACTTCAAAGCACTGCAATTACAAAAAAAAATATTCATAATTGTATAAATGTATTTCTACCCTAAAAAATTGCTATCAACCTTAATATTGTTAGAAAACCCAGTGTTGTCAACAACACAAATCACAAAAACTAAATATAGTATAATATATTTAATTGTTTTATAAATAATGTAGCAAATATAAATACATATAATTGATCACAATTTTCATTTAATCAAAATACCACTTTCCATAAACTTGAAATAAAAAATTCAATGTCATGTTTGCTCGTTAAGCAAACATTTTCAATTCATATTGCCACATGTTGTTGCCTTCCCCATATGTTGCCTTTTTATGAACAATCATTGTTCTAGGCCATTCTATCTTATCATAATACTTTTATTGTACATTGATGACCAAACACATTTTTATTTCCAATGGTTTTTATTATCAAAGTAAAATTAATTGAATATTATTATTTGTAGGTATATTAGATTGCAAAATGTAACTGAAGCAATAGTAAAGAATAAAATATGATAACACACTTATTGTCTTGTGTGTATGATAATGCAATGCAGATACTACATTACAGTACAATTTAAATTCTATTCTGATTGTATAGTCCTATAAACAATAAAAATTAAAAAACAGTATAGATGATTGTTTATGAGACAAGAAAAACAATATATTTTACAAGTATGCCCTGTTCACAATTTCAAATAGTAAATACATACTACAGATACAATCCAATTGTATCCTCTATTGTATTGTATCCTCATATAATCCTGTTCGGGTGCCAAGCTTACCTAGGTTTGGTTAGCTTGGCCTGCCAACAGGATTATACAAGGTTATAAAATCAGGTACCTACAGTCCTGAGTTTGTTCGAAAAACGGTATCTTATTTGAGAAAGTTTCCATAAAAATGATGTTATGTGAAAGTTGTTTCCTTGTATCACATAGTAAATTAAGAGAAGATATTTTCAAACTAGATTTTAAATATGTTTTGAACTAAGCAACCGTCATACCGATTATTAAGCAATCTGAAACCCTAAAAAAAATTCATTCTTTTTTGAGATACCGCTGTTGTGATTTTGAGGGCAGAATATATGTCACATAGTAAAAGCATATAAAAGACCTAAAAAAGATTATGGCGACAGCAAAATCTCAAATATATTACTAGTATGGTTATTTTTATATATTAAAGATATTAAATACCTCATCCCTCCAACCCTTAAGAGCGCATATCTCATCATCTTTCCTTAACTTCTGCAAAACTTCCGCAACCTTTACTGTTCTCTCTCGATAGTCTCTAAATGCTGGGTTTAATTCAACATATTTTCCCGCTACTCTAAAAACCTTAATAAAACAGGAATATGTTAAAAAATTAATATGATAACCTATCAATTGTTTTCTAGACACAACCTAGAAAGAAAGATATAGAAAGACACGGCATACATAAAATATTAAACATATTAAAATACAAATAGACAAGATAGACCGAAAAAGTTTATTAATTATGTTATTGTATATTTCTACCCAATTATGTACATCAATAGACTCTAGAACCCATTAGTGACCACTTTTTAAGTGAGGCATTGATTTGTACATAGTTTTTAGTTTATTTTTTTACTTATGGTAACTATACTGAATTAATAAGAAACTACATTTCCAGGCATATTAGCAACGAGACAAATACATATGTATATTATGTAAATTATCAGAATCAGAATATTTTATATTAGGTCCTTTGTTACATTATCAAATGAGGACAGTATTGATACAACTGTTAAGAGATAGGAAACGAAATTGGAGAAGAATGAGTCTAAATTTGTGGAAAAAAAATGCAAAATTTAAAACCAATATCGAATCAAATAATGCTGCTGACACACACAATTAGACATTGCCTTAAAACAGGAGTGTAAAAACTTTGTAGTAAAACATACCTCGGGAAATCTGTGCAAGTATTTTAACACATCGGGTCGAATCAAGCCAACCTGGTGACCGGCTACTATGAATGGTTTACAAATGCCTTGATGTAGACCTTCAACAAAATAATTATTAAAAAACGATTCGCATTTACCAATAGATTACTCCTACTAAATCTATATTTACCTGATAGATAGAAGCAATTGAATTTCCTTGCTAGTTTTGTTAATTCGGAAACATTGTTTAATAGAACTGAATTCATGTTTTTCATAATTTATTACACGACAAATCGTTTATGAAAACAAACGTTTTTGTGTTCCACTTCCAATCAAACAGACTGCACAATGTTACTAACTGCCAAAATTAATCCGAAGTCCGTAAAAAAAAAATTGATTCTCGTACAGAAAAAACATTAATACAATTATGTAGAATTCTAAACAGATGTGAATTTCCTCTTAGTTTTCCGTATAGTAAATATCGATCATTTGGTTCTTAAATCATCAAATATATTTTGTACCCAACCAACCATAGAGTTCACAACTCACAAAACTTGTAAAATCTCAATTGTGTCATACAACTAAAGGCCCATTCATAAACAGGTCCTTGCCGTGGTCCAGTCATGGACGTTTTATACTAACCGGACTGAGCACTCGCAGCCAAAAAACGAGACGACAGTGATAGTGAGTACAGGGTCTTGTGTCCCTTTCTAACAAGATGACAATAAGATATAGCTATGTGAGACATATTCAAACTTGCATCCTACCCTAGTTTTCTATCTACTTATTATATTATTGTATTATAGAATGTTATATTATATAATATTATAAATGCGAAAGTAGCTCTGTCTAAATGCTACACTTTCACTCCTACGCTACGCTACTAAACCGATTTTAATAAAATTTGGTACGGAGTTAATTTAATCTTTGGGAAAGAACATAAGATCTTAAAATCTTGATTAAACGAAGCAAAGCGAGAACCGACAGTTTGTTTGCTATATACATATAACTATTAAGGTTATTTTTAACAATGAGGAGCTCGAAGGCCCTGAATACGCACGCATTAACAACTCCAGACGACGTTCCGCTTAGATATTAACCGTTACGGTATATCTGATTTCTCGGCACCTAGAAGAATTTTAAAAAATCTCTACAAAAATGTTTACCACTTATTATTATTAAGAGCCATGACTGTCTATACTGCAGGACCAAGGCCTCACTTTTTTCATTGCCACTCACATACACGAAAATAAACATTAGCAATGGTAAAATTCTAAGGGTAAGGGGATGGATTTTAAAAGTAGTAACATTGTTATAAATATAAGAACAATAAAATCCGATTGCTTAAAACGAAATTGTCGAAATAGTCAAGAAAAAGTATTATAATATGTACATATATGTATGTAAGTACGCCCCTCCCTGACATTTCTCTACGCCTCCTTAGTGGAGCGTGCCCCCTTGGTTGGGAAGTCGGTAGGTATGTGTATATTCATTGCAGTCTTCTAATACAATAATTATGTAACGTTTTTGATAACGTAGTCATTACACAGATCAGTCAGACCCGACAGTTATGTAAGGATCCTCCTCAAGAGGCTCATTTATCCTAAGGTAGGATAAATGTGCCTCATGTGGAAATTTCACGTCAAAAGTCGATAGTGTTGTTATCGTTAAACTATTAATTATCTACTACAGAGCGTCTTCAATAATTACAATCGCTGCGGGCATTACATGGTACGCTCTTTGGCGCGAGATCACGAATGATTGACATAATCGAGATAATTAGTAGTTACTGATATTGGCAATCGATTTTTGATTACTAAATAATTACAGTGGACCTCCGGTAATCCGACAAATTACATATTCAATGATAGGATTCTATATGATATTATATTTACTTTGAAGTACAAATCACACTTAATTTATGTATGTCGAATTTAGTAAATTAAATAACAATAGAGAGCTTACGTTTTATTATAAAATTAAGCATAAATGCAAATATGTACCAAAATAATCAAGATTTTTGAAGTGAAACTTCTTTAGAATCGTTGTGATTTCAAACCTGATGCAACGGAAAAAACGACAGGTAAGAG
>DWLI01002599.1:0-12947 GCA_018249915.1 Cecropterus dorantes dorantes
CCCTGAAGGTACGTGTTGGTCCAATCATCATCAACCCATTATCGTCTCACTGCTGGGCACGGGTCTTCTCTCAGAATGAGAGAGTTACAGGCCATAGTCCACCGCTCTGGCCAAGTGCGAATTGGTAGACTTCACACACCTTTGAGAATTCTTTTTTTTTCAGAGAACTCAGGTGTGCAGGTTTTCTCACGATGTTTTCCTTCACCGTAAAGCGGTCATAATTAGTTTCTAATAAGCACATAATTTCAGAAAAATCAGTGTTGCGTGCCTGGGTTTCGAACCTCGGTTCCCTCGATTGAAAGGCCAAGTTTCAACCATTAGGCTATCACTGCTCTGTTGGTCCAATATCAGAAAAGTACTCGAGATTCTTCACTTAGACGCAGAGACAACCCAGGACAGAGCGGCCCGGCGCAAATTGATAAGGAAACCCGACACCGAATAAAGGGCAAAGGGAAGGAAGAAGAAGAAAGAAAGATCAAGATAAATCTTTAATGAACTCGGGACGTTTCTGTTAGTTTTTAATGTCGATTTACAATCATGAGTCGCATTAACTGCAATAAATGGGACTATAATCCTCTCCTAAAAATGCACAAAGCAGGGTACCGGAATCAATCCCGGCTTAACGGCCACCTACCTGAATTTAGACTTTAAGTCTGGGTGTTTGTATTTTTGTCTTCGTATTTTCATGGCTAATGTGTGGCTATGAAAGTGAAACGTTACTGAGTGTTTAAGACCAATTCCTATGCAATAAGAGCATTAACAAATTATCAGTTCTTTTTTTAATTTTATTGCATCGAAACAACCATAAATATACCATAGATAACTCAGGAATCGAACAGTCACGTGACTCATAAAAATTTGTACAACGACCTCAGATACAAACCTTAACATTCCACTCAGAGTTATTTTTCACGAGCCTGATAGCCCTTTCAAGGGTCTCCCTGCCCTTAGCCACGACGCTGTCGCCGACCTCCACGCACGGCATACGCCCGCTGAAGTTCGCTGCTGTGTACCCGTACGTCACGTTCGCTATCAACTTCAAACCTGGGAACGGACAATGTTAATGGAATACTGGTTTTAGGGTGTTTTTTACTGTAATGTGCTATGTAATCTTAGTAGCAAAAACAGTTTTACTCATGCGTCCATCCATCAGCTTATCGACAAACATAAGGCACCTCTGAATGGCGCCACTCCAACCGGTCTCGTGCCTTCTGAATCCAACGGTTATAAAGTTGATTAATGTTGTTCATTGGCGGCAGTGACTACTTACCATCAAGTGCATGCTTATTTGCTACTTCAAATTACAAAGAGTATTTCGACAGTTACATTGATCGTGGTCACGGCGAAATATTTCCTAAAAGCAAATCTAAGCCCACATATCTTGAACACCCGAAACATATTAAAACATGAGTATTATAAAGAAAATATACTGTATTGTGAGTATGATAATGTGTGTATTTCTCAGTGTAATTTAAATATCACCCCTAACCTAATTGCCTAGAATGCATAGCCTTCTTCACCGCTTCGTCAGTTTGCAGCTTCATGCCTTTCTTCACCGCTTGTCTTGCTGCAAGTATTCTTCGCAGCAAGGCTGGTAATACGCCACGTCGCACTGACGGCTTCACGAAACCAACGCCCACAGGCGACCAGTGAATTAAACCGTTTTTGTGTAGAGTTTCCAACTTTGACTTAGGTATACGGAGACGCCAGGCGCCAAACTCGTAATGAGAATCTCTGGAAAAAATAAGAAATAGATCAGGCTAGAGTAGACCTATTCATAATGTGAACTATTAAAAATAAGAGATATACTCGTATATTAATAGAGCAAGACTTGTGAGGATCGTGCTCAGTAATGGAATGTAAAAAGATTTGCACGAATTCCAATAGAAAAATATATTCCAATAGTTTCTAAACTGGACCAGAGGCAAACAATATAACCGGTTTATGTGCCTTTTGACGTGATGCAAATGAAATATAAAAAAAATAGTAAGGGAATGTAAATAAAAGCACGAATAATTTAAAGGATAAGTAAAACGATCGAACATTTTTGGGAGTTACAATATATGAAATATTTACCCATTAATATTTTGTACACGGCCAATGCAAGTAGAGAAGCAGTAGTTGTACGCAATCATCATAGAAGGGTACAGACTTTGAAAATCGAGTACTATTACGGGATCGGTGTAGAAGCGGGACTCTGTAAAAAATTAAATAAAAAGTACATAGTTAACATAATAATACGTAAATACCAATGGTAATGTCGAGCTTTGAAAAATTTGAAGAAAAAAATTGCAATTATTAGTAAAAAGAAATAAGATTCATTAAAAGATGTATAAAGATTTAAGGAGGAGTCTGAAAGACCAACAGTGGCGGTTGGCTAAAAAAAGTTTAAAATAAATTAGCTTCAAAATTTGTCGACAAGACAAAAATACCCTGCCTTTCCCCCTTTCCCTTCTAAATCCCCTCTTGTAATTTCCCATGACAAATAGTATGTTTACCTGGTTCAAATATAAGCGGTAGACACTCAGGCGCACGCATAGCAGCCCGTTGCTTGACGGTAGGCGATAATGCGACCAAATTAAGAGGTCGTGCTGCACGTAACATTAATGACTCCACGCGAAACTGCGAGCCGCGGGATAGCACCTCCCACCATTGTAGGCCGAATAACCTCGCTAGCTCTGATGTGCGGTCTGTATATAAATGAAAAAGTTTTTTACAATGTATTTTTATATCAGCTGCGATGTCAAAAGAAATGTAATGTCTTATTTTGAATAGGGATATGGGGCAGTTATATATTTTTTCTTACACTACCACTCGATTGAAAATATTGGAATCTGATCATGTGTTTGGTAAGGTGGGATAAGATTATTGGCTTCAAGTTAGCGTACTTAAGGAGGCATGGTAAGTATAGTATGGCGGTTAATAATAAAGCGCTTAAGGCGCACTCAAGGAAACTAAAGTTATACACCACAAGAAAACCAAGAGTTTCTATGCGCAAACTGTTGGCGACGTGTCAGGTGATTTTAATGAGTCACACACAAGTCAGAGATTCTCCAAAACGTCCAATTTTAATGATTGTAAAGGTGATTATTCTATTACCATGTAAATTTCTATACTAATATTACAAAGCAGTAGTTTTGTTTGGTGGAACGGGCTAATCTCAGGGACTACTGGTTCGAATTGAAAAATTCTTTTTGGGTTGAATAGTAAATTCATCGAGGAGGGCTATAGACATGCTATGACATGTTTTTTTTCATGTAGAAGCGGGTGAAACCGCGAGGCAAAACTAGTGCATATTAAAACATTACTTACTTATAATATCAAGTTTTTCTAACATTCTTACGGTACCCGACAACTTTGTCAAGTAGTATTCAACAGTTATCCACCGTAACATTCGGGATTCATTGTTCCACCACTCTGAAAGCCGACTGTAACTGTACTTCGGCACTCTCTCTTTAAGGACCTCATACATGCAGTTCTCAAAACTATAACTTGAAAGCGCCAATTCATAACGAAAGAGCCGCCACACGTTAAATGTGATCCGTCCAATAATTTTCCCTTCAAATTCATTATCGTCTGTTTTGCATCTCTTTTGCCGATGCTTTTCTGTTATCCTTGATATTTCCCTAACGATTTCCAAGCCTAGTATTTGCGCTCTTTCCAACACATAACCCCAAGAATTCATTTCCATTTCATATCCACACATAATGTCAGGATCGTGTCGTTGAACTAACTTTATGAGTTCTTCCAGTAACATTGTTTCATTACTCACATACGTAACACGTGAATTAAATGAGCATCTGTCTAGAAATTTAGGTGGACTTTTATCATCGACAACTAGAATTTCAGTAATTTGTTTTGTAAGGAAATGATCAGATGGACAATCGTTTGTGACTGTTATAAATATAGCTTGAATAGCATCAAAGGATGGATCTGGGTATAATTCACCTCGTACTGATGTGTGTACTTCGACAAGCATTAGTGTTAGAAAATTTATCTGAAAAATATTAATGAATTTTTTATTATATTGCCTGATTAACTAAATTATATTTCCTGTATTGAAAGTAATTAAAACGTTTGTACATACTTCTACCGTTGGTGCATCAATCGATGCTTCTTTTTGATTTTCACTGCTTCCAAAGCATAGAAAGGACCCGTCAGGTTGCATTGTAATTTGCAATGAACTGTTTAAATTATTTTTATCCTAAAATAATATCACAAATATTATTTTAATTATGAAAGACACATCAAATGTATATTATTGTAAAATATGTAGTACCTTATCAATTGATTCTAAGCTTAAACTACTATTAATTTCTATATCATTTAGTCCTATCGCTTGTGAACTATCCATATCATCTAGGTTTCTACTTATTTCTTTAGTATCTAAATTGGTTTTATCATCACATTCTGAACTTCCGTTGTGTTTCTGTTCTAGACTTGTTAAAACTTCACGAGTAGTCGGCGCACGCTTTACGGGTTGTAAAATATATTCCTTATTATTCGCTAGCAATTGCAACAAGTCTTGTTTAGCTACTTCTTCCTGTACTTCATTTGTTTGTAAAAATAACAATTGACGCCATTCTTCTATACTAGTCATATTTTCTACTTTTTCAAATGGCTTCTGGTCTTTGGCTAGTCTACTATGTAATCTTAGTATCATCTGACCTATTTCCACTTTATCGCCAACGTCTTTATAATCGGAATAGAACGGTTTTGGATTCTTTATTTCAGGTATTAAATATTTATCCAAAGTAGATATTACGTAGCTTTTAGTTGGAGGTCTTATTTTAGGAACTAATATTATCATATTATACTCCTCGCTCTTTTCTTTTTTACTGATCATATATTCATTATAAGATTTATCTAAATTATTCTGATCACTTATAACTGTAACATTCTCATTTTTAATATTCAAAATAACGGTCGATTGTTTAGAAGAATCATCAGATGATTCATCTAACCGCTTTATATTATCTGTCTGAACTTCTTCAAGTGAACAGTCAAATAGTTTAGAGGAATCATAAAAACTTTCTATGCCTAAGTTTTCATCTTCAGGCGACGAATCGAAAGAATCACTTAGAACAACTTGCGACATTATGTTTTTGACTTCAATTAAACTCTTGTTCGATGGACCTGCTATAGGTTCGTATCTGTTTTGCAGGTCATATGATGCAGCAGCTCCGGGGTGGAGCGATTCTTGTTTTCTAACTAAATTAGTCAATGACTCATTTTCAAATTCTGTTTTTTCTCGAATGTTATTTTTGTTTATCGAAACATCTTGATCATCGTTATTTATTGATGAATCTATAACATCTATTGAATCATTTAATTCCTCCATAATTGTAGACTTACTTGCTTCCGAATTTATCTGTTTTATATCATCGTCACATAACTCATTATATAAAACATTACTTGAACTATTTATTCCTGTTTCAACAATTTCCTTGCTTTTATTAAAATTATCTTTATTTATAGTACGTTGATTTAATTCTTCATTTATAGATGAATGTGGAATATTGCTATCATTTTTGCCCTCTAATTCAGTATTGTCTTCTAAAGTTTCGTTACGTTTTGAATTAGAACTTTTCTTATTCTTTGGCTTTGACAATCCCAGCTTAAATGTCCTCATTTTTCTTTTTCTTACCTTTTTTAGGCCTGCAGATAAACATGATTAGTAAAAATGAAGTTTCTTGGTTAATACAAATAAAATTATGGGGAATATGCATATGTTTTTAAAATATCACTCACGAACAAATGCGTAATTTAACACTGCAATATTATGATAAAAATTGTAGCTAAGATTGAAAATAAAAAAAAAATTGTTTTGTAGCATATTCATCTTCCGTATTTAGCTTTAGAAAATATGTATTCTTACATTCATCATCACATGTTCCATCCAACTGTGATATAGTAGCACCATCCCAAAAGGATTCATTCCATGAAGGCGAATCATTATTATGATTATTGCTGAAATCAAAAACTGCAAAAGTTTAATTTCGATACTATAATCAGTTTTTAAAAGTAAGGTTTTGAGTAATATTATTACATTTACCCTTTAGTATTATCCATGCATAAAGTGTCTTCATCAAAAATCTTTGAATATTCAGCATCATCCAATTCCACATTCTCTTCATCCTCTGCATTAGCAGGCGTCCCCATTATGCTATCATCCTCAATGGGTTTCTCATCTAAATCTTGTAAAATATCTACAAGTTCTAAATCTTCGGAGTCCACTGCCAATAAATAAAAATTACATCATACAAATCCTATCCTATCTGTATAAATTATATACAAAAAAAAATAACTTAAACAATATAAAAAAAAATTGAAATTACTCACATGGAACTTGGCTATAATGCAATGAAAAACTGCTATTTAGTGCTATATCTTCATTCACAACTGTATCATCAAAATCTTCAAGAACATTGTTTTCTGTATCTATACTTGTTCTTAAAACTCTATTTACATTTGGGCAAAATATGCTTTCTTGTAAATGAGTGCTAACATCAGTAGCATTAAATAATTGGGAATCATTCATTGTTTCAGCTGGATAGTGAATCTTTTCTATGTTTTTGACATTTCCAACATCAATATTCACAGGTTTATCTAACAGATCAGATATTTTAATAGAGAACATGTTTTCAAACTTATAATGTGATTCTGTCTCATCAGAGTTTATTCTGCCTTGAGAAAGAGATTTTGACGCCATTGTGACATTCAGCTGTTTCCTTCTTTCTGATTCTTGGTGCCATACTTCTTCCAATCCAGGATTTTCAATACCATCACCTTTGCCTACTCTTTGCCTGTTAATAATGTGTGATGCGATACAATCTGCTTCATAGAAGCAAATGCTTTCTGGCTTCAAAGCAAACTCATCTGGACTATCTAGAGGCTCATTGCTCTTTTGTGATAACGAAGATTTGCGAAATTTCACCTTTTCTAGATCAATATTACTCATTCCAAAAAGATTAAAGTCTATGAAAAATTGTAACGTGAAATTTAGATGTGATTCATGAGGCTGGAGGGTTTGACCTAAAATGGCACCATTACTACACAATTCTACAGCTTGTCTTAATAGTCCTGGATTATACAGGAAAATTTTTAAGTAGAGATGCTCTTTATCATGAAACCCATAAAATGGTCTGAAAATGAATGACAATTATTTTTTCATTAATTCATAAAAAATAAAAACTGGCCAACTAGTTTCATACCATTATCTACAAAAAAATGACAAAAAAATCATGTTTGCTGTATGGGAGCCCCTTTAATATTTGGTTTTTTTTAGTATTTGTTGTTATGGCGGCAACAAAAATACATCATCTGTGACCATTTCAACTATGTAGCTATCACGGTTCATGAGGTGTAATCTGGTGACAGACAAACAGACAGCAATGTCCTAGTAATAGGGTTCCATTTTAACGCCTAAAAGCTTAAGAACAAACTAGATTCAAAGCAGTTATATTGATTGAAAATTATTAAATTAAAAAAAGTTAGCAAAAATGATAAATTAACTTACAATCCTTTTACTAGAGATATCTTATATACATGCTGGTTTGCTGAAGTGGCTTGTTTTAGTGCTATATTAAGTGCCTTATCCAGGCTCGAGGCAATCTAAAAGTATAAAAAAATTGTAAACATATTATATATACGTAATTTGTTTTTTTTTTTTATATATAAAATAGAGCTTGGGGTTACCCCAAGCTCTATTTTATATATAAAAAAAATTGAAAAAAATAATGTGGACCTGGAATAATATAACTTAATATAATATAACTTAATTATTAAAATTGAAAATTATTCTTTAAGATTGTATTGTTCAGTTCTTTACATTGTAGTATGGTTTTCTCTTCTGAAGAAAAGAGGTTATCCATTTGTCACATATTTTTATAGCTTTTTATTTTCCTTTACATTTAATGGATATCCAACTCCTGTAATGCTAACAGCAGGCATACATTTATTAGTGCTGTAAAAGTTTATATCCATATAAACAAAATATTGTTAGTGTATTTGGGAACTCACTTGGTACAAAAATTGTGGCTCTGGATTTGATGTGGGGCATGGTATGTAAAAATAGGGGAAAACGCCATGAACATGTAGGCATGCCTTCCGACCATCAGGTGTAGACCCAAAAATTCTTAAGACTGGTACCTGCAGGAGAAATGTTTCCCTATAAAAATATAGCTTATAACCATGGTTTAACTACAGATTTGTTAAAGGTGAGTCCAACATTTCTGTCCCTACAAAACTTATCTACAAAAGCCAATAAAGGCCGTCTTTTTTAAATAATTTTTCTTTTGTCGTCTAACTTTAGGACGGTTCACATTCAGAGCCCTTAATGCTATGACTTAATTAATCAATATCTACCTAACAAAAAATGCTGCAATTTTTTGTCTTTGCTTATAAAAACATAGATTTAAATTTGAAACCACACACTAAGATACCTGTTTAATATTTGATCCTCTGAATTCTGAGTAAATGACGTCAATTCCAGGAGTAGGCCGTGTTAAATAGTGATCACACACTACAATACGAACTGAAAATTCTGGGGTTACTTGTAAAGAACCTGTAAAGTGTTTAAAAATATTTAATGATGTGTTTGAAAATATTTATTAATACATTTTAATATGGCTGGTTTGTTGTGAACAGTATTACTCACTTTTATCACTCGAAAGTTTGTATGAACTTTGATCCGATGTTTGAAAAATTCTCTCCATAGTATCTACTTGTTAATTTTAGAGACCTAATATTTTATTGCTGTGTACATATTACCATTACACCGATAGTGCATGCAACAACAAATACTTTCGTTAAGTTTTAGGTTAAATAACATCGCATATCAGTCTTATCAATATAAATAAATATCTTAGCCAAATAAGGCATTAATTGAAATGTTGAATGAATGAAATTTATTAACATAATCTCTGAATACAAATAAAAATACGAATTCTGTTAATCACAAATTCACAACTTCAAGTTTGTTATTAAGTTTAAAAGTTTGAATACTTTGAGTGATGGGTCATAACTGTCAGTGTCACAACTGTCTACTCTCCTTTAAAGTATTATTTTTACGGTGTAGGATTCTTGTCTTTCAGCCCACATTGTACTCTTACCTATGGTATCACAGACTACGTAAAAGAGTACGCTCCACTAAACGTTGTTGACCACGAATGCTAAACTTTCCAGTCCGCTTAAGAAAAAAGGTTGGGCGTAGTAGGTTTTAAAAGCGAAACGCGCATATGTGTGCTAAAACTCCACATCAATGTCTTACAGGCAAAGGAGGGACGATATGATTGCCAACAATGACGTTGTCTAAGATTTTGAGTGATCGTTCTTGAGGATCACAGAAAGATAAAAGATGTTAAAATCTTCTTGGGCTTAACGGATAAGTATCAATGTTATTATATTTGCAGGTTTACTTTGGTCGAAATAACAAATTGTTTGTCATTATAATTTGAACAGAAAACTTTGTAGCGGGGCAAATATTAAAACTTACGGGCCAAGCTTGTTAATTTTTTCATATAAGCCAAATTGTTTAATACCGGTGGAAAACATTCTAGACATACAATAGACTAAAGAAACTATAGACATGTAGACTTGCTTTTTATGTTTAGCCTGTATCATGTGTGAGTAGTAATAATAATAGTATTTTAAGTACTCTGTGGGCTTGTGTCCATAGATTACTCGAGTCTTTATTTCAGCTGTTCTACAGTTCTGTTACAAAAAATTAGTCGTGTTTTTACATCATTCGTCAACTCATTGCTTGCTTTTATAAATAATGAATATAATAACAGGATTTAATATTTACGTTACTGGTGGCTCATTGGTATTTTAAGTGAGAACGTGTGAAGTGACATATACTTTTATGTTCTTAAAATGGCATAATTTGTGAAAATGTTGTGTTGTTTTGAAGTGGAGCATTACGAAGAAACATCAGCAAATAGGTAAATCTTGATGGTGGACGATGGATGATGAGGAAACAGACCTGCGGGAGCAAATATTTCACAACAATGTCCGGGAGCAGATCGTGAGTTGTAAATAATAAATTTGATACTCCGCAGTTACCGTAAAGTTTTGACGATAACAAAAAAAAATGTTTTTAGATATTTCTGCTGCTATTCATCCTGCTGTACTTATTCTCGTTCATGTTAATCGAGAAATTTCGGCGCCGTGACAGCGAAGACTTCTTCACTGCAGACGAGGATGAAGTCAAAGTGTACCGCATCAGCCTGTGGCTTTGTACTTTCGCACTGGCCGTGTCGTTGGGCTCTGCACTCCTGCTGCCCGTGTCAATAGTCAGCAACGAAGTGCTCATATTGTACCCCAATAGTTACTATGTCAAGTGGCTGAACAGTTCCCTCATTCAAGGTAAAAACTTTCAAAATAATTACCACTTAATGCCCCTAATTTTCAAGAATAAACAAAGCAATTATTCCATAAATACATCAGTTTAGAATTTATTAAAAGTGATAATATATGTTATAAGAAAAAAATGTATAGTTAAATTAACAGATCTGATTTCTAAAACAGTGCAATCATTGAATACAAGTTGATGAATTTATATAAAATAAAAATAAAAATGTATGGAATAAGAAAAACTCAAATTGTTGTGTACTCGTATACATAGAATATAATTAATTTTTAAATTATTTTCCTAAAAAATATCTTATTTTCTTATCATGTATTACATGGTGTTTCTTGTTTCAGGGCTATGGAATCATGTATTCCTATTCTCAAATCTATCACTGTTTGTGTTTCTACCGTTTGCTTACCTGTTCTCGGAGTCCTCTGGGTTTCCCGGATGCCGAGGGCTTCGAGGACGAGTGTATGAGACGTTCATAGTTCTGGCACTACTTGGTGTAGCCATGCTTGGTCTGGCATATGTTATATCTGCATGGTTGGAAGGAGACCGCTCCAGTATTGATGCTTTGCTGAGTAAGTACTATGGATTTTTCAAACTATATAATTAATTTACATTATATTAAGTTGTTTTTTCTTAACAAGAAAAGGTCTTGGCCTAGGTCTTTAAAAAGGTCTTAGCATAATTTTAACAGTGTAAAACAAAAAAGAAACATGCATTAGATAATTAGAATTACACAAATATATTTCTTCAAAAATTTTAATGGTCTTTAGAGTACTTAACCCATATGTCTTCTAATATTTAACTGTATTTTAAAGATTAAAAGTTCAAACATGATTAAATATAATTTTCACTTATAATTTTTTAACACTTATAAGAATATGGATTTTTGAGTACTAAATTAATGCAATGAAATAAGATACTAAAGAGTAACAATATACATTTTATTTTTAATTAATTCATAAAATACTATTCTATACTATTTTTGAATATTGAATTAAATCTAAAGTATAATTGTATAATTATATGATTCTATTAAGTATGTTTGTGTTTAATTAACTTTGAAAATAGTTACGAACATTACGATACATTTGTTTTTAGGTCACAATGTTAGTAGGTGCTCATATCCTCTTAATTACCTTTCAGAGATCTGCATTTAAATATTCCAATTAAGGTCATATTATGTTGTCAGGTATATTATGTAGGTGGAAAGAATAGTTTATATTATGGATAATCATTTTATTTCTGCTCCTTAAACTTACTTGAATCTCAGACAATACTTGAATTTAGGTCAATAAATAAATGTTTACTCTTAAAGAATTTGTAAATGTAGTCAAGGATTTATTAAATATTAAAAAAAAAACAAACATAGCAATTCATATAGCCTATAGCCTTCCTCGATAAATTTACTATTCAACACAAGAAGATTTTTTAAAATCGAACCAGTAGTTCCTGAGATTAGCCTGTTTAACCAAACAAACTCTACTGCTTTATAATATTAGTATAGAAGTATAGATAAACAACATCTGACATTATTTTATTTTAATAAAATATCTCTATCATTAACCTAATCTGTGGAAAAACAACTATTAAAACATTTGAACAGGTTACAATAACATTTGCATCTCATCTTTGAATTTTATCTTCCATCTTAGTTACCTATGTTATACCACAGATAAATAATATGTCAGCTAAGATAAGCGCAGAATCTAGTTCTAGGTTACTACTTCATCCAGATATTATCAACGCCGACGGCTCTGTACGTCCAGTTTGTTGAAAAATAACGCAATTAAACATATGGGAAAATTATTAATAGTAAGGACAGTCTAGTATCAGTACCGCTACTTTGTTTTATTTTAGTTTTTAATTGCCCGACGATATTATATTTTGAAATACATTTATGTACATATTATTGCAACGTTTGACTTACACATATGCAATAAATGATCCTTTTAGGTAAATATCAAAAGTTAAGTCAGACATACTTATTTAATTTAAACAATAATTATTTGTTTCTTATGTTTATAAAAATGTCATTTTTATGTTTTTGCAGTCAAAAAAAAAAGATATATCTCGTATAGAATTTTAGATAGATGCATTCACGAATTTTCTCAAATATTTTATTCTAGCTTTAGACGTTTTTCATGTCGCGCGTGTCATGCGTGCGCGTCCCACATGCATGTTTTAACCCGCTGCAGTCTTTTCGTGATACGATTGTATGTATATGTTTTTGAATTGTGTTATAAATGACAGACGCACGAGAGTGACGCCACTGGCACATAAGCACGCGCGACAGGAATAGCACCCTATACTGATGTGTTGTTTTAGTAGATATGAGGCAGATTTTTAATTTATCATAGAATTTTAATTATGAGGCCTTTGAGCTTTGAAAGGAGAGGTAAGAAAGAAATATTTTGAGAGTGAGGCGTTCCAACTTAGTCATATTTTTGAGTACGGCAGATAGTTTGTAAGTATGACAAAATCGGATTTATTACCGAACTTAGGTACTATCTTAGTTAAACTTAGAGTAATGTCTTTGGGCAGGTTATATGTGCTTGGGCGGCAATGACCACTTAACATCAGGATG
>DWLI01002600.1:0-12943 GCA_018249915.1 Cecropterus dorantes dorantes
AAAAATACAAAAATACCAAAAGATGGTAGATTTTTTTGTGGTTCGCCTCGGGAAGCCCCACCGCCACACCAATTTCTACCTAATAACAGCGGTGTTATAAATTGCTGCGTTCTGGTCTGAGGGATCTGGTAAGGAAGTTTACTTATCCGAGTCGTTAACTACTCATCCGCGGCTAAACACAGCTAAGAATCTGATCTTATTTAGGGTTGTTCACAGATGTCCAGAGGCGACAATGGCGCCTACCACCAAGCAGATCGCATGCTCGTTTGCTACATCCATATTATAAAAAAACAAACCAGAACAGAAAACCAAATTCATCGTATTGATGTCTGTCTGGCCGGGGATCTTTGTGTGTCAAACTGGTATGGCGAACTCTCCGCCATACGGGTCGAAAAAAATGTTGTCAAGATTTTCTAACTTAAGGGCGCTAAGTTAGCTAGGGGCGCATTATCCACAACTAACAATGGTATTATCATAATGACGGCGCATATCGTATGTGTCCTTATAAAGAAATCTGAGTGTTATTACCGCTTTAATTCAATGCATGCATGTCATACCTGCTTACACGTGTTATATGCTGTTGTGATCTGGTTTAAATGGTTTGATAAAAGAAAAATATGCCAGGTCTTCCAACTTAGTCCGCAGGTGTAGCAGCACATCTGCAGCACACCTCACTTAGGACTCCAAGCGAATCTTGGATTGTTTATATTATAGATATTTTTAGGAAGAGAAACTTCACCTTCAGGAGTTTATTTCTGCTTGTTCGGTATTTTTATAATATATAAAATAGTCATCGATCGAATGTAAGGTGGAAGTAAGCTCCATTTTAAGTTTATCTAAATGCGTTTTATAATTATGAAAAGTTTATTGATTGTTAACATATCAAGAATTATATGCTCTTACTAAATAACTGTATAAGAGAATAAAATTAATAAAAAAATGTTATGTTACGAAAGTACTTTATTCTGTGGTCCAGCTACGTATAGTATAATTATGCAAAAATACGCGAAAATACACTTACATGCAGATTACTAAAATCACATAAATGTTTATCAAAAACATGTTTATTAAAATTTCAATACCTTAAACTATGACTAGATACAGTAACCTTTACGATATTTCCTATTTTCAACGTATACTTGTACATTCAAACATACACACATACTTATGTGTTGACCAAATGATATTACTCAATAAAAAAAAAATACTCATTACACACAAACATGTGTTCCTCACATCGGTCATACAAATTCCATGGAATACTTAGTGTTTTAATTAAAATAAAATATATGATTTTAGCTTAGATACAAACAAGAATACTTAAAGGTACTTGCTTTCTTATTTTTATTAATATATATAAATACACTTGCAAATGCAAAATACATAGTAAGTTTGTGACGTTTAAGAATTTTCGTTTTTGTTTAAGATAATAAACATGAAAGATATTGGCAAGAAAGTGTGATCTTTTCTCTTTTTGTAATTTTAATTGTAACAAAGCAAACGAAGGTAGAACTCGACTATTGAATTGAAATTTCATAAATGAATACAGGGTCGGATTTGGACCTCAGAGATCTCGGGGCAAGAAAGGAATGATGGCCTTCCCCCAATTTTTTTCCAAATAATCAATTTTTTTCGGACGAACTTTCATATTAGTAACGGACTTTGATATATTACTAATTCCCCGATTGAAGTACACAAATACCTATATATCTTTTTTGTTAATATTTAAAAACAATATAATCATATTTGTCCAAAATACTGCAGCTAAAGGTAAAATAGCGTTAAAAAATATCCTAAGAAAAGTTGTTTACTAGAGTTTACTAGTCAGAAGTCTCTATTGTGAGGCCCTCTCTTTTGTGAAGGCCCCGGGTCTGTAGCCCCAGATACCTTACCCTAAATCCGGCCCTGATTGAATACACTATCTAGAATATATATTACAAATGTTTTTAAAAAGATCTTAGACAAAATTAAGCGTATTATTATATTACGTATTATTACAATAAGAAGTGTAGTAAGCTATCATAAATCCACAACTATGAAGACATAAATATGTAGCAATGATATAAACATACTATAATCACTACCTCTAATTTTTATTGCATTTTATTTGGTACATAGTTGTAGGTCAAGGACATTTTAATATGTTACGGGTACTCACGATATGCGGTTTTTTGAAATTCTTTTTGCAGTTTCGCCGTGACCACGATCTATGTAACTGGGTCAAAATATCGGCAAAAAATAATTCAAAAAACCGCATATCGTGAGTACCCGTAACATATTAAAATGTATCAGTTCCGCAATAATATTAGTCTAACGTCAAGGACAGTTTGATTGTCTATATTACTTAATGGTTTTATCTTGTACAACAGACATCGGCAATGTCGTTCCAATTATGATCAATTTGGAAGAAATTACTGCAAAACTACTCAGTTAAATGTATTAAAATATGTCTATAACTTTATCAACTACGCAAAGAAAGTTGTTTTACACAACCTTATTGCCATTAAATAAAACATCACAATATTATTATAATAAGAAAAGACATACTATCGTAACTAGCCATACATTTTAAGAACAGTAAATTGATTAATTTCTAAAGCTCAAGCACTTTGATGCAACAATTATTAATAAAACGGTGAATGGATTCACTTTCACACTTGTTTAGGGTTTGACGTAGTTTTCAGGTTAGCGCGTTCATCCGAGCTGATGGTCCTCGACAGGAATGTGGATGATGTGCGGCCAGAGGATGACGTGCCATTCTTCTGCGGATCTGGTTTCTCCAGCCCTGTATATTAGTATAGGTTAATAATGTGAAACAAACTGATAATATGAAAAGCGACATGCTACATCACACTGACGGACTACTCTAGTATTGTAAATCTGTTAAACATTATTCACTATGTTAAATTCAATGCTCTAATAATTATTACGATCACATGTAATTTAATACTTTTTAATAAAAAAATCAACATTCCTTCAGTTAATAAGTCATCAATCAAGTAAAATGACAAAACTTTAATTAGTATATGAACAAAGATAATTAGAACACAGAATACAAACATTACAGGAAAACAGTTTCGCAATTCATGTTATGAAGATAAGGTGACAATTATCGATATGATTCACGGTATGTTCTATGAGTAGATAAGGACATACGAGAGCTTGACGCATACTTACTCTACTTATGATAAACGTAATTTGATATTACCTTGCTCTCAAGCATCGATTATATTTCGAATGAGATTAAAAGTAAAGCCTAATAATTAGAAGCTGCTTTGAAGTAATTTGAGTTTTGCAACAAATTGGTACTACGATAAAAAAAATGTTAAAGCCGCGATATTCACTAGATAGAACACATAAAGAATAACATTAAAATATTAATATGTACTTGGATCTTTTGGCGCCCGAGATAAACCTGAAAAAAGATAATCGATTTGGCTATTTTTATTCGATTAAATTCTTAAAACGAAGATTGTGATAAACATGAAATTATGAAAGTAATTTTCATGTTGAAAAAATATTCATTCCAAGGGAGGGAATGAATATTTTTTCAGGGATTATTACTCACTGAGACTATAAGTATATATGTATGTATAATTAGCTTCAGTGTTGTGTTGTTTAGGAGCATACAGTCCATCTGACGATAAGTGACATCCTTAATCCCAGGTAAGATCAGAGTCTTACTTGAGGTTGGCTACAGATGCGTTGCTACTGCATCCTGTGCATGCTCGTTTGCTACTTCAAATGTACAAAAAAAGGTACATAGTCCGAAAGTGTTTGGCTACTTGTACACTAAGAACAAATACAAATAACATAGTGGTTAAGTAAATCATCCTCACCTAATCGTTTCTTAATAAGATAGTAAACTTTCGGCTTGAAGACCAGGATAAGGAATATAAGTAGACCCTGCAATTCATTGATGAGGTCAACGATGTTCCACAACCATAGTGGTTGACTGAGGATAGTGGACAACAGCTCCGACACCCACCCAGCGCCCATCACTACCCATAGTTTTCCAGTCAATATGTATCTGTAAAAAGTTGAAATTACACAATACATAACTGCCACATTATTGTTATACCTATCTCCAATAATTATCACTATGCAATTTATCTTAAAGACATGAACGTCCATTAACATAATTTTGTTGAGGAGCTGTAATAATACAACCATATGTTTTGATTTTTATTTCTAACGCTTAAGGTTACGATAAGTAAGGTAAAAAAAGAAAAGTGTAACGTAGAAAAAAGTCACGGATTTCTTTTGTCGTTCTGTCTATATATAAATGCCGGATATGTATAATTTTTTTCTCGGTGTAGTTTTTTCTCAAGTAGAATTTGTTTACGGAATTCGCGTACAACATATCGACCTTAACCGAGTACCTCACCGGCCAAGCTTTTGTTTATTTTTATCTTAACGAAGCTGTCTATTAGTAACGAAACATTGAACAGTGTTAGTGAGATTTCAGATTTACAGCCGAGGGTATTAAATCCTCTTAATAAACTCACAAACCCATTACCATAACGTTCTATAAAAAGAATACACACGAAATAAACAAATTTCGTAGTACGAGCTTCGTTATGATAATATAATTAACGAATACTGTAAATTTTGTTTTTTTTTTTCTACGGTTTGTAACTTGCATAATTATGTAGTAGCTATTGCCCGTGATTTTGTGCGTTTCGAAACAGAGCGTTTTTGACTCATTTGTATGTCTAAAAAGTATTTTTAGTTTTCAGTATAAATAAAAACATTTCACTTTTATTGAAAAACTTCATATCGCCTAGCAGGATGAATTACGAAGTTCATCACGGACAATTTTTTAAACGATGTAAGTAATCGTGATTACAAAAGTATTATATGTCTTGAGATTTAAATATCAAATGATCAACGATCAGAAAGATGTAATTGTATATGTAATAGTATATAGTATATGAAGAATATATGTAAACCGGTAAAAGATATAAATGGTATTTTACTGCATCGAATTCATAAACGGTGTAATGACAGAAACCGTCATTTAGACGCGCTTGATTAATATCTTAATTTCATCTGCTGACCCAATTTTTATTGTTTTAATTAATTGTTGTAAGCTATACTGGCCTCAATGAGCATTTAAAATGTATACAAGACCGAAATAATATATTTAGATAGGCTAATATTTTCGTAAGTTATGCTAGAAGTACAAAAAAGTAGGTAGGTTTTTGAACTCTCCTCAAGCAAGTGTTAACATAAAACTGACCAGTAAATACAGGTACCATACAATTAAACAGACCGCCAAGCTGCTTTCCTTACATATTCCAATAAAATAAACATAAAAACGTCGGTTCCCTTTTTGAAAAGATTATCATACAAAAAGTTTATACGAAGTCACAAAGGTTTATTTTGTAATCAGAGCAAAACAGAACCCCTACAACGACGTTTACTTATTAGAATAGACTAAAATGTTTTTGACTAGATAGTTAAACGGTATACTCACTTAGCTCTATCAATACGGAATCTTTTCTTGGCTCTATCACCAACCGAGCCAGCTTGAAGCCGATGTACTTCGGACTTGATCTGAGCACAGTGGCGCGCCGTCAGCAACCATAAGATGAAGTTAGTACAAGTGAAAATACCCATCGGGATCACAAACAATATATAGTGCGGCCAATCAGAAGGAGAATTTTGAGCTGAAATCACAAAACATGACTATAAATTTTGTACTATTTAAACACTGAGGTAATTTAGGTACGTGGCATAGCTCTTAGAATAGATTCAGTTATTTAGAACAGTTATTTAGGTACTATCATAAAATTTTTATTGATACGAGAGAATCAATACATTAATCTGGAGCATATTGTTATGGTTTTGTGAGAAATGCAATGTGAGAATTTAGTATTTTTTTAATATTCACGTAGGATATTTAAACCAGCGTAATTTAGTGTCCTGTGTATCATTAAACTATGTTTTTAAAAAAATCTTTTGCATCTTATATTTTTAGCTGCAATATGTAGCCGTATTATAACAAAGATTTGGAAGGAAATTGAAACTCCTCTAAAATTGTCGAACAATTAAAAAAATTACTTATGTGATTACATTCATTTCGTTCATAGATGCATTTTTCATCTGTTTCCATATATCAGTCCACCTTATGGTGAGTGGTTACTGCCACCCATGGACATCTGTAAGAATGCGGCGTTTGCTACTCCTAAGAACTAAGATGGTCGCATAATAAGTGAGCCTCATACATATAAAATACATTATTACTTACCAGAACTGAACCAACAGACCCCGTCACCAATGTTGGAATCGAGATGAATAGACACAGGATACTGATCCAGTAGATACGTGGTTGTGGTCAACAATATCGTGATGCTCCAAGCATACAGCGAATACCACAGAAACCTTCGCCTTTCGGAAGAAGATTTACGCAATGGTTTCACTGTGCGAACACTCCTAAAAATAAAAATAGGTTGTCAATATCAATGTTTACAAATAATCTGAATTAATTTGTTAGTAAAAATGTGTAGCTTTAGTAATTATTGTATTTTTTTTAATTATACTATGTGTAAGATTTACGCTTTCTTTTTTAAAAAGTTCTTTACTGTAACAAATAAAAATGGCATGAATATTTCAATATTTTTTATAGTAAGTAGTTTCGCTATATTTACTGATTAACCTTTTGAGGTCTGATTTAGCAAGTAAATTAAAGATTTTTAAATTACCAAGATATGTTTATAATACTAAAACATTAATTATCTTGTCCTTATTTGACTCTTTTAATCACAACGTCCTCAGCAAAATGAAGATGTAAATGAAAAACAAAATATCAAGTCTACCATCATTATGAACATTAAAATAATGTAACATTTATTATATTCACATAAACATTGTTGACGTTGGTTTAAATTTATGTTTGTATAAACGGAAAAACTCTTCGAGAAATTTTCTGAGCTATTAATAAGAATTAAAAAGTGGAGACGGTCGAGCGTGTTTTTTAATATAAATAGAAGGACTAGAAGATCTCCACGAGAATAAATAAATAACCATCATCATAATCATCATTTCATCATAATCATCATTTGTCTTGTTTGTAAATGTAAGTATAAATATTAATTTTCTCATTATTACAACGTGATGCATGGCCGTCTCTCTTAACGCGACATATTGATTATTACAACTCTACATACTATACACTCAGTAAATAATGTTACTACTTGAAAAATACAGGTTGTACACTAAATTAAGCATAACCTTCGTATTACGATAGACCTTGTAACTTCAGATTAGTCACACAAAGGCCTATCCGAATATCGACTTATGTCATATAGTACGGACTTTCAACGGTTTTTGGGATTTAGTCTATATGTATATTACAGCTGATAGGCCATTGAATAATCTATAAGAGGTTGCAAGGTTATGTCCGATTCAAGAGATACCTTGTATATGTATAAATATACATCCCATATGTATAAACATCAAATGTTTTTCAAATATTAAATTACAAAGCAACCCGGCAACCATTCCCGGAATATTTGTTAACCAATGATTAAATTACTCATGATGTTATAGATATTAATGGCGCGTCATAATCTGTTTACTTAACAAAGTAGATTTCGTGTTTGTTGAGTAATGAACGATGTTCTCCATATTTTATGCTTTATAATACTCCTTGTATTAGTCATTCGAAAATGACGAAGCTTAAAGTTTTTGCATATTAATGAATGTCAATATGTTTAGATTTTTTGACAAGACGTACGTACTGTGTTAGTGAATTAATGAAGTGAAATAAAATATTTTTATTTTTGCATAGGCCTACGATGGCACTTACAAATTGTCAATTACAATATTTTAGAAAGCATTGTTTTATATTATTTAAAAAATGGTGGCAATCGAGTTCTCTACTAATTCTACTGATGGAGCACCAAACTAAATCTCCTAAGTAAGACCACAACAGTAGATGCGATGCTATAAACCTTACTAACAAAAAGTATGGCATTGGCAACGCCATAACGCTGTTAGTACGCGCAATAGTCACGCGCAAAGACCATTTAATGTGTTAAATTAAAAAATAATAATACCTATTTTTTTCAGCGGATGCATCAAAGTAAATGCTCTGACAGCTTGCTATAATTTTGTACTTCCGCAGACCCAAGTTCATTGCTCAAGCGGTGACGAAAGGCAACACACATAGGTGTCCTCAAGGTGAGTTATGAAAATTATTTGTAACCTCTACGGACTTACAATTCCTACTGACATTTGACTAACTTTCCTATTTCGGAATGATAGATTTTTTTGCACGATTAAGTGGTAACGTCATCAAATATCAATAACATTTATAATCAGCTACATAGGTATGTATAAATGTTTTCCTTAAATATACGTAAATATGTAAAAATCTATAGATACGCAACTTTTTAAAAAATATGTCGAAATTATTTATTATTGTAAACGTACAACTAAAGGGCTATAAATATAATGCAGATGTGCATCCTCAGGCTTGTTTAAACAGAAGTTCAAACGTAAAAACGTATACCCACAGTACTGGAACACACCACAATCTGTTTATTTATGTTATTGCTATTAACTTGATGATAAATTTGCGAACATCGCGCATATGGTCTATTGTTTGGGCGGTAATTTAAAGACGGTTATGAGAGGTCGTGCAACCAGAATGGAATAGTTTTATAATTTTATAAATATCTCATATGTTAAACATCGAAACCTGAATAGAAGTAAAAATGTTTTTAAGTTTTAGAAGCATATATTTCAGACGCAAACCTCAATGCATTAGCAAAACCCAATTTGGCACGCGCATATGTCATAAAATATTCAATAGCGTCCAAAATATTAAGAAACAACTAAGTACCAAAGATATACATATTTTGGTGCGTGCAAGGTTCAAATCTTGTTTATGGCGCTGTAACTACATAAAATTATCGGCAAGAAAATATCTATTATTTAGAAACGAAAAATAAGCCTAAACTCTGATACCTACATTTCCAACTAGCTACTCCCCCGTCCTTCGCACGGTTCAGTTCGTCCGGTTTTCACAAATTATGTGTAATTTATATTTAAAATCCATCCTTGCTTATCCTTCATTCCATTCGTCAAAACCGTATAAAAATCCACTGCGTAGTTTATATAATGACGGCGGAACAGACAAACAGAGGAGAGCAACATTGTTTTATATTATATAAAGAAGATTACAGTAAGTGTTTTCATACACAGTGCTCAAGAGCCGTGATAGCGTTCACCAATTTAGATAATAATTTTCATGGCAGCTTCAATATACGGAATCGTCTAATGCCACTATACAATATTTTTAGCGATCAAAACGATCTCTTTAATTCTAAAATTGAATCTAAATTTCAAACCATTGAATATACTTAATTACTTGATGAATTAACTTTCGTTTTATGCTAAAGACAAGATTTCATACATTAAAACATATAAGTAAATGAAAGAAAAAGAAAACAGTATCCATTATAAATGTAGGTCAAAGTAATTAACAAAATATATTACCATTTTATTGCATTTTTATTGCGAACGATATAATAACGAAGTCGTTAATGTGCGACAAAGGTTCGAGCCTATTATGACAATACCATAAAGAATTTTAGTTCTAATCAATATAAGACCAGTCACGGGGATTTATTTGCTCACGATGCGTGAAATCTTTTTCACACGTCATCCGATAGTGAAAATAATTAACGCTTAACCTAAAAACAGAATGTACTATAGTTTTTGGCAACAACTAACTGTATACTTACCTACACACTTATAAACCTGTAATAAACCTATGAAGCGTTCAAGCGTATAAATAACACAGCGAACGTTAATATTTAGATACTAAACGTTAATTAAATTTCTAGATATTTTTAACTGTACCTAACGATAAAGCAGGTGGGCTACCTGGTGAAAAGTAGTCACCAACGCTTATGAACATTTGCAATACCACAAGAGTCTCCAATGTAGGTTGTAAGCTTTGAAGGAGAGCTCTTCTTACACCTTTATTGAAACCATGTCATAGCACTGCAGGAATACATCAGACGGGGCTTCATTCCACATCTTGCATATTCGTGGCAGGAAGGAACGAACAAAACAAACCGTGGAGGACCGTAACAAGTCCAGTTGATGCTGATAAAACCTCAACCCTCGGAAAATGGAACGATGGAAGAAGACCAAGGACATAACATTAAAAGCTTAAATTTCTATATGGTAATATTATGGCCATGTTAGACTACTACAAATGGAGATTTATAATAAGCCACAGAGAGTACTCGATGTTCCACCTGACATCGACTCCACATTCGTTACTCCCCTTAAGAACTACTTTGAGATACTCGTGTAGTCTCTCTCTTGCCTCATACTTCAAACAAAAACCACAACAGCACTTAACACAACCAGGCAGACATACATATGGCGGTAGTGCCTCCGAGGACCCACGCACGAGCCAGAAAATGGATACATTTATAATATGTAACTTATCTACTTAATTACATTATTCGGCAGACTTTAACAATTTCTAGTGAAAAGCTGCAAATAGGCGTGTACGGTAAACTCCCTACTGACGTGTTTTAATTACAGCCCAGCCTTCTTTACAGCTAATACAAAGGCAACTATTTAGTTAGTTTTATTAAGGTCATCTCGTGTCTCCATTTTAATTTACTAAGAGAGAATTGAATTTCGATAAGTATATTTAATACTAGCTGTTACCCGCGACTTCGTAGGTTCAACCTCTACACTAAAAACGCTTTAGCCCTAATTTACCCCATTAGAGAAGTAATTTGTAAAAACAAATAAATACATTAATTTTTATTTATGACGACCCGCGTGGCGGAGCGGGCACCATACCGGTCTGTCGCGCAGTGGGTTCCGGGTTCAATTCCCGGTCAGACAGACATCTGAATGATGAATTTAAGATTTTTGTTCTCGGTCTGGGTGTTTGTGCATTCATCTTTGTGAGTCCATGGCACCCGTGACACAGGAGAAAATCCTAGAGCGGGGCTATGAGTGAAGAAAGCGTATTTGTAATTAAACTTTATTTTTGATGTTTCTAATTTCACATGTTTATTACATGTTATCTATCGTTACCTTTATTAAGCAGGTATGGCGGGTATTTTGGTTATGTACGTGGAGCTACAAGTCTGAGAAACCCTGACCAATATCATCATGAAAATATTACTAAGAGCGTAATACAAGAGAGTAAACAGATTGTCGTCCGTACTAATAGGAAAGGCTAATATAATAATCAAACAGAGAATCAATTCCATGACGTCTAAAGCACTTTTAGGCGTTGGTCGTGTGGCGGGGGTGAGAGGACCAAATAGATTAACCTGAATCCTCCACACCCCAGCCATTCTGTTATGTAATTATTTATACTTATCTATATTATACATGTTATTCAATAGTCCTGTCCAATTAGTTCAATAAACATCAAGATGTCTTTGGTTTTTTATTTTTTTCCGAAAAGTGTAAACAGTGATAGCCAGACGAACTGTGATAGCCGAATGGTTGAAACTCGACTTCTCAATCGAGAGTCCGAGATTCGATCCCAGGCACAAATCACTGATTTTTAATTAGAAAGAGATAATTGTATCTGCGTAATAGAAAATAATTATCATTTTTTTACAGTAAAGTAAAACATAGTGAAGAAAAAGAAATCTACACGCATTAAAGTTTTTAAAAAATCCCAAAGATGTGCGTCTATCAGTTCGCACTTTACCAGGGCGGTAGACAATGGCCGGAAATTCTCTCAGTATAGTTAATTGAGACTAAATAAATAAAACACTTAAAGAAGAAACAATCATGAATAAATATCATTAGAATTTGTCAGAAAAAAGGGGTTTATCTAAAAGATTGGAACACAAATTATCATAAAATTTGACATAACCTTTAAAAAAATTTTACTACTTATAAAAAATTCAAAAGTTTCTTAGGTGACCCTGTTTACTTCTATCCTGATAGGTGGACAGCTATTGACTTGTTGCTATTTATTTTACTAAAAATATGTTTTTATTTTTTTTGTTTTGGTTATTCTTGCCTGCAATCATTATTCATGTATCATTAATCATTAAAATCACAAGCGCATTAATGTAAACGATTTCTGACCAAAATCTGACCAAGGGCGAGATGCAATATAAACTAACTTCACGTGTTTTTGGACGTGGTTTGCTACACAATGGGAAATTCACAGTATTCAACCAACACAGTATATATTAATCATCAGATAGGTAAGTACGTATATTATGAATGGTTCATTTTAAATATTAATATACGACGTAACCGGGAAACGATTGTGGTCAGTGCGAAGTTTCTCCAATCCTTGCAACTGTTTCGAAATACCGGTGTATGTAATGAAATTCTCAAATACCGCGAATCGTGAGTACCCGTCACATATTATATCAATTCTACGATAATATTAGTCTGAAATCTTATTAGTTCATATAAAAGTGTTTAATGCTTTTAAAGGTGCTTTTCATAGTGGGTTGTGACTGCCTGGGGTCTCAAAACATCTATAAAGGGATCGCGGCGCGTCGCAAAGTATCAGTAAAGAAGAAAACATATTTATATAAAAATATATATTAAAACTTTTACTTTTACTAGAAAAATCAATGAAATTAAATTTGTATATAGACTATATCGGCTGAATAGTTATGTTCGTAACGTTATAAATTTATATTAAAAAGTTATTATAATAAAAACAAGCTCTGGTAACGTTATTTTTTTTTTGCTTTCTTCTTAAAAACCTATTTGATACCCATATCGTTTTCTAACAAAAGGATAAGTTCACTAAATATGTTGTCTGTCATTCTACTCGTAGTTTTAAAACGACGTCACAAAGCATATAACTTAAACTCGCAAAAATTCAGCTCAATACTGATTTATAATTCATTTCCAAGATTTGGTCCTCACAAACATTACGAACTAACAAAGCAAGTTAAATAAAAGCTTATAA
>DWLI01002601.1:0-12941 GCA_018249915.1 Cecropterus dorantes dorantes
TTTAATTACAAATAGAACAGGCTATTAATAAAATAAAGGCAGGAATATGTATCTAAAGACGCGCGTGTCGCCTACAAGCGCACTATTATAATTTTCTAATTGTTACTTTAATGATCAACAATCCTGCTCGTACTAATGTTACAAGCGATACATCAAACGTATCAAATGTACTGTATTACTTCTGTGCACTGTGATACTTGTACGATTATCATTAGGAACGTAGTCCCTAAGGTTGTATAGAAAATACGACAGCTAAAGAAAGGGGACTCGTGTCGAAGTTTGTTTGGGGTTGAGGACCTGCCCGAAAATGGCCCGACGCCTACGTGAGCCACATTCTTAATACACCTTCTCGCTATAAAGTTACTTAGCAGCTTCTTCAGTATGATTAATCAGCTGCATAGACACGAACACATAAGTATGTACGTGAATATTCAAGCAGTCTCGTATTTACAACAATTACAAGTCATACTTAACATCTTCAATTTTTTTTCAAATTTAATTAATGACTATTTCCAGTTGATTTTACTTTGCTTAGTTTTCTTTTTAAGAGCAAAGTAAAGCACACTTAAATGACGCGTGGCAGTACTTAATCACATAGATAAAATAATAAACATACAATATTTCAACTAAACAAAATCGAAGATCTGATATAACACGCAGTGAACATAGCGCCCCATTACAATCTCACATAACAGTAGTCGTAGCTGACAACCTGTTTTTCTCCTTTAAAATATGGCAGTGAGATTTTATATTGAGTTTGAATATTGTATTTTATACAAATATTGCAAATCTGCGACTTCTAAATCTTAAACTTAAGAAAATATTATCATTGAAAAAAATACAGACAACTTGTAGGAATTCCAAATGGAAATGACATCACGCTACTGGAAGATTTCAACAATATCTATCTAAGAAGAACCTTGATAAGATAAAGCTTGAATTCGACACTATTTTTGTCATAAAAACACTCAAATCCATTCAAAATGCTCAACATCTTGCCGTAACAATATGTTGCGTTGCCCACGTTAGCACTTGGCAGGCTCGACCGGCTTCCGCTCCACGTCTACCGTCCGGTTACACACTTCACTACACCGAAACACGATCCCGACATACGCCAGAGGGGAAGCTATGCACCGACTTGAACTTTACGTCAGTAATTTTAGTAATGAAAATACCTGGTCCGCGAGGGGGAAGCTCCACGTACTGGCCGGCGTGGCGCGACGACTGTCTCGGACGCGCCATGGCGACAGAGTGGGCGAGCGGAGAGAGGCTCCCGCGCACATGGCCGCTGCCACGCCGGTGCCTTTCTACACACGTCACCGCGCTGACAGTGCTGACACCATGCCGCGACCCCGGCCACGGATAACGGCCTCTCTACATTGTACCCGAACACGCGTAATCGACCCATCTTCGGTGTCACTAGCGACTCGAACTTCATATTACTATCGAATGCAACTTCGGACAATAGATAGCGGCAAAGATAGCGCTTCGGTACGATAAAAATCTAGACATTTTAAGAAGTTTTAACCGTGCGTACAAGAAAAATTCAAAACTGATAACACAACAGAAACATGATGTCTCAGATACTGAGCGATAAGCCGAAGTTATCAGAGGGTAATGTTTATAATGAACATCTCTTGAAAGTCGTGCTGACGTTCTTGACTGGAATCATACAGGTTACTTATCTTTACGAGCTCCATTACAGACGTTAGCTTCGGGCAGAGTCGGTCGAAATTTAACAAGTACTCTATAGATATATGTATGCACAGCAATTGGCGGACCGCTTTAAGCGTCCAATCTGATGTCTGGCCAAACCTCTCAACTGGAAATACTAAAATGAGTCAGAACTAAATCGAAACACAAACTTCCCCGTCAGGTCAAAAACCTGCATTTGAATAACATTAAAGGATGCCTCAGGTACGAAATATCCATATTTATTATATTGGGATCCCCATAACACGGTCACCCTACATTAATGAAGCGGTCTGAATTACCAGTATACATAATTTTACCATTGATTATATGATCCGTACAAAAATATAAAGTTATTGTATAGCACTGATACTTTATGTATTTTTCATACATAAACAATTCAATTAAATGTTTAAAGTATATAAACATGGTACTCCAGTATTATTTTTTTTTACACAACAACACTGGACAATATTAGGATACAGAAAAGCGTTTAACCAGTTCCCATTAATTATGTGAGAGACCCATCCAAACTGGTTTATCTGCATCGAAGATAAGCCCATAAAGACAACGACAACATACCTATTACGTATCTGTAACGTATCTACATATACTGTATCTACAAAACTTAAACGAAAAGTAGTTTAAAAACAAGTTTCGGAAAGAATTTCTTTACTTAAGAAATTTCAAGGCGATACACAAGAGTTACGGTTATACAACTATGCACGAAGTGAAACGTAATTGAAAGTGCATCATTAAAGTGCGTGAGCCCTATGTATTTAAGTACTAAGAGGTCACAAACTACTAAAAGGACGAAAACAGTCTCCGAAGAAATATTTTATTTATAACAACAGAACTTCCTCTAAATGTTAAAGAGTAGTTCCCATTCTCCAAATACATTTTTCTTAAGCTAAATGGAACTCTATTGCTTTACTATTGTAGGCTTTAGGTAAACTTCGTTTCGCCAGTTTTCAGATTAGCCAGAAGTCAGAATAATACCTTTAGTCAAATTAATACCTTTATATCGTCTCACCCATATATGTACATAAAATTGGATAGAGGATTTTATTGTGGAGGATTAATTTACATACAGAATGTACTAAAATTACGTAAAGGTTAGAATATAACACAATACATATGCACGCGGCACATATGATCACGTTCTTCTTGTAAGTGTATTTAGACAGCTCTAAAGATAATTATATGGAGGTTTCAAAGATTTATTTTTTAAATTAAATGAGTAATATAGCACATCAATAAACTCATAAATGTTTCTCTCGATCCTTTAACTTGTTAACCCTCTTCAATGGGGTTAAAAATTCTGGCAATTAAATTAAAGTAGTAGGTAACATATACTAGTAACGGTAATTTTCATTGTCTGCAGGGATTTTTTGGGTATACTCGAATTTGAATTTAATTTTTCACTTTCATCGAGAAATGCAATGAAATAAAATTGCAATATTTATCTGTTGAGAGAATGTTGGTTCTATCATAGAAATAATAATAGAGAGCTATGATAATTGGTACAAATTAATAAGTGGCCCACATGGAGATTACCCTTATAGTTTTGTGATGAAACCAGTGAATAAAATTACAACTTAGTGCGGTACTGTTTACCTAATGGTAACAATTAGTACACAAAAAAGAATCCACATGGTAGACGTCTTCCACCACAACAATGCCACCTGTCCATTTCCACAAGGTAACAAATGTCTTTGGAAACCATTAACGTAAAATTAATGATTCACAGGAACGACATGGACACTTTACGCCACATTTAACTTTAAAAAATCAATATGGACTTTAGAAGTGTAGCTACAATGAATGCAAAAACTATTTCGTATAAACAACTTTCTATTCGAGTTACTTTTTACACTGTAGTTCACCACTACAATGTTAAAAGCAAGCAATAGTTTTTTGTTCTTTATTGCTTTATTATTTTATAGATAAATTGGAATCCAACGTACCGTTATCAGAACAATTGTAGGCCTTATCAAGTACCGGAAAAGTATCTCCTTATAACTCGATACGATTTTTCTTATCGAGTTAAATCGTGATCCTCACCAGATGTACTAAATATGGTTTAAAATTCCAAAGAATTGAGAAATTCTTGCCTTCATGAAGTGTGTTCAATGCGATATGGTAAAATGTGAATTTTAATAGTAGGTATAGATATACTTATAACAAAATATAAAGGATCGTCCTACGCATTGCACTGCAACGTGTTATCTATTAGCTAATTGATTCACAATGACATACTTGATTATCGTAATCATGTCTAGTCACTTGCTATGGAGAATTGCGTAAATCAATACCTAATTAATGATCGTTATATATATTACTTTAAAGTAGCGGCTCCGCTGCTTCATGTCATATTTGCCACGGTAAAGAATATCCTTTGTGATATTCCAGGTCACAAACATCTATCCTAACAAAATTTCACCCAAATAATATTAGTAAGATTCGTATCTATAATTATATATTCTGTACTATAAGTGTTTGTTTTAATTCTTTTTGTCAAATCTACCCGAGAGATGTCTTGAAGAGATGTCATGTTTGCATTAGATTTTTACTGACTTTGTAACGTTATTTATACTGTGTAACTTTGTATCGATATAAGTATATGTATAATTTTCCACATAGGAAATGTACACAGTTAATGTAACTCAAAAACTCCAAGTGGCAATAGGTACTGTCGTGATTGAAGTGAAGTAGACGGATGCTACTTCAGGAACTTGTCGGTCGAAAGGTAGATTATGAATTTAGGATCATTATGTTTGAAGGCTTCACAATTAAATTTTCTTCTACGATAAGGCAGTTACAGTATATTGCGAAACATATAGTAATAATGTTCTTATCTTATAACCAGGACCATAATCGATATATTGATTGTCACATTATTAGTTCTATTCGGTTTCTAGATAACACATTTACATTTAATGTATTTTTCCATTAATTACATAAGTCACAATTATATTTATTTTTCTATTAAATGACACTCGACATTGTGAAGCAATCATACGAGGAGCACATTGCCAAAATAAACAGTCAGGCGTATCTGGTCTCGGGCGCGCGCCGAGAGCGATTGCGTGGCGGCACTATTGCGGCTCGGCAACAAGCGCACGCGCCGCCGCGGTCACGGCTGCGGCTTATCGAACATCGATCAGCCTCAAATACATTGAACCAATATCAATAAACCCTTTCGGACAGATAAAAGTGTAAAGTTCAAAGTTTACCCTTCGCACGAGGAACAAAGGGCATACAGATATTATATGTGTGTGGGACGTGCGTAAATGCAGACAGGTATTTAAGTGTGTAACTTTTTCAATCTCAAAACAACTGCCAATATTACACTATGATTATTACAAATGGTGTGTACCCTAGAAATAGAAATAGTCTTGGTCATGGTATCACGCGCGAATGCCTTAACTGATTTCGATAATTAATTTTTGGTGTGCTTGTTATTTATAGAAGGATCTTATAAAAAAAATGGGCAAAATAATATAAAAAAAAATCAAACGAACATTGACAATATAAAACGTTGTGATGTTATAGCTTAAACGTTGTGTTGTTATAATGATAAGACATTACTTTTAATCTTACCAATTGGAATTAATAATTAATAATTAAAACTGGGCAAAGTCAAGTAGGTCAGCCAGTTATTTATAAAAGTCAATAATATAACCCAAAACACAAACAACAGTAAAGGGCTGAACAATAAAATATTAGAGAGGAGCGGTGCACCTGCCGCTGGCTCATCAATCTGGACGTGTCCATCTGAATGCGTCTACTCAGCTCGCGTCTGCCCGCCGCTCCGTCTGGGAATGGTGATGTTCCTATTATTACGACCCCGTTAAGGTATTTCTAATTCCAAACAAAACAGCAGAACATGAGAGCAAGCAGACACTTTGCTACCATTCGAACAACGAGCTGAAGTCCACTGTTTAACGTCATTCAAACTCCTTAACGGAAAGCCTGCTGAATGTTAATTTTTTATAGGGTGTATTTTAAAGATATCATGTCTATCATCCTTATAGCCAATTACCTCATACGTGAGGTCAATACTGACCTAGGACAATGTGACGAATTTAGCGCAAGGCCCGGATCGCTCTCCGACATACGTCGACATAAATATCCAAACAGGTTCCGAACGTATTGGATAAAAAACTACAAGATCGACGATGTATTTTAAACTGTCGCTTACACTGGTGTCAGGCAAGTACAGTTTAGCGACCGCGGATGACAAAAAATAAAATAGGGAGAAGCTTAATGTACATAAGTTAAAGTAACATCTGAATATGTTGCTGATTTTTTTTAGCCCCGATTTGATCTGCAGATAAGAACCCGTCGCATATATATGCATTGTTACGGTGAATCTAATTTGTCGTACGTTTATTTCGACAGAATTTTCACAGTACGGTAAAAAGGACTATATATGGTTACTATGTTATAGTACCTTTTAGCCCAGCGACTAAAGATTTTAACGTATGTAGGAAGTATGTACTTGTGAACCAGTAGCGGTGGCCAGTTTATATACATATCATACTTATGATTAGTACATACCATTAGAGAGAGTAAAAGCAATTGATGTGCGAGTGTAATTCAGCATGATGCCAACAGTCAGATAACATGTTCCGTATTTCTCGTGAATGGTCGTGCGTAGAAATGCATCACTACCGCTCATGCAAGCGTATGCTACGGTCTGCTATGGATTTGCATAGCGAGTGTAAACAACTGACTCATTATGTTAACGCCGGGACATTTCCATGTTCCGTGCCAAAAATTTAAGAGGTTCATTTCACCTCCTGATGCCATTTAACATGCAAAACTACTTAAAAAGCGTACATCCATCAGCAATACAAGGTTTGCTGGGGAATAAAATAAATTATTATATTGCCCATTAGAAACCTCTGTTACAAGCACAAATAGCCTGTTTCAGGAGTAGCCAACTTGGTCGGAGTTAAGATAAAACTTTTTACCAACGAAACCTTGTGAGATCTACCATTCATATATACTTCTTGAAATTATACATGAAACAGTATAATAACTATAGTGTTTCATTTAAACAGTATGTATTTTTGCCTTGTCGATATCGTTTCGACAAGTCGATCGCGATTGACCGCTTGGTCACCCCTGGTCTATTTAGATGTATAATGAATATAAAATTGTTTTGTTGCATCCATAATTTCCACAAAATAAATTAATGATGGATAACATGTTATTATATAAAATACGAAATACAAATGAATGCAACGTTTTACAGCAAAATATATGGCAGTTAAATAACCGTCAATGTACACGTTGCAATGAGAGGGAAACTTTTTAAATTTAATGTTCCATATTTTTTGTTAAACGACGACAGTAATAATCTAAACGTGAAAGTAAAGCATAGATTATCAATACGAAATCCAAAAGATTGAGTTGAATAAAAGCATTGGAAGCTATCCACAATTAAGACGATAGTGTCACCTGGGACGACGTTCTGACAGGTTACAACAACTACATTAGCGTATCAGCAGGAACGTGACCTCGAGACGTGGAAGTCGGATTTCAAACAGTAGCAACTGAAATACAACTGCGAAAGGCGAGCGACGACACCGCGGTAAAAATATCGCGTGCGCTCGGCGTGCGCGGAGCGGCCGGTGGCGCCCATTGCATTCTAATCGATATTCAACATAATACCATAAAGTAGTAGTAAGTATTACAAAATGCAGAACAAATCTCAAACCACAATAAAAAAAAACTTGTGTTAAGTATAATAGTGTGTATTAATGGAAACTTTTTCTTTTCATTTGGGAAAAAAACACTAAGTAACTACATTACAGACGATTGTGAGTTGCAAGCTTATTAGGTGGTAATGTAAAACAGTAAAATTGATATGAATAACTTCTACATTTGAGTGAAATGCTTAATATTTTTAAAAGCTTTACATTTTGTCTCTGAATTGACTGTTTCGGCCATATATATGTTGGACTAACATGCAACGACGTCTGAATATACATTGGCATAGACTGACGAAAATACGATGCATTCTGTGGACGGTAACATATGCAGCACATAACGACACTAATATCAAAAAGGAAACAAAAAATGTAACGAATCTTACTATACTCAAAAATATGAATTCCACTTGGGCCCATGATAAGATCGGTCATTTTTTCTTCTGTAACCAAACATTTGTAAAATTTGTCTACAAAGGTCATCTGTCTGTCATTTTACAGCATATTTTATTTTGGGAACTATTTAGAGTCTAAAACTGTTTCTTACAATTTCCTACCGGCTTCCACTAAGTAACGTAAACAAGCATAAATATAGTCCTTCCAACTAGTTTTTAAAGCTTTCTTATATAACCTCAGTATCACCATAATTTTAATATTTTAGTTCAATAATGTCTGGATGCACTGCCTGAAAATCCCATTAAATTGAACGGTTCCAACCATGGTGAGAAATGGGAGAAAATTGTTGTTTAATAAATTATAGGTTAAGTCACCTTGTAAATTGTAATAAGGTGCAAGGATTTACATATAGTAATATAGAAATAACAACGGCGGTGGAACACGGGAAGCGGTTCATCTAGCCGCTCGGTCGAAGCTCGCGAAGTGATTTACAAATTGGACCACGAGTGTGCTCGCCCGGTGGTGGGTACGTCGCATTACATAAATTACGTTCATTATAAATTGCATTGAATTATTAAAAAAAAATCAAGCTAAGTTCTCGTCATTCTTAGTGAAATGGGTACACGGAACTGATAATGGAAGGGATTAAATAAAATTCAAGATAAAAAATAACAATGCAGTATTGATAATATCACGTCTACTGAGTCGGGTATTTCATGTTATTATTTGAAAATAATTAGTATATCCCCGATAGTCACCTAAAATTAATAAATATAAATTTTGGACTATCTTTTGACAGTTGGAAATTATCGAAAAATAAATTAAATATTTAAAACACATTTAACACACGCTTTCTATACTCATAGCCCCACACTATTATCTCCTGTGTCGCGGGTGCCATGGACCCACAAAGACGCATAGAAAAACACTCAGACCCAGAACAGGAATCGAAATTCATTATGCAGATGTCTGTCTGGCCGTGGATCGAACCCGGAACCCACAGCGCGTCAGACCGGTATGGTAACAGCTCCGCCACGCGGGCCGTCTTCGTCGCCACATTATCTATTACGTAATCGAAAAATATCACATTTGGAAACCTACTGAATATTATTTGCAAAATATGTAAGTTCGATAAATTGTAAATTCCGATGTTATAAGACTTCTTTATCTGCACTTACATAATATATTTATTAGGAAAAGTTTTAGGAACTCTGCAAATTATGTTAATGTGCACGGTTGGTTTATTTATAATACTCGTTGTCGCAAATAGTATATAAGTGTACCAGAATTATCTCGTAGAAATAGATGTACATATGCGTATAGTAACGAACATAAACAAGTGTAAATCCTTTATACTTTTGCACAATTAGCGAACCTTGGCGAAAAACATTTCAGTATTTTGAAACCTTTTGTCTGTCTCTAGCTCGCTGAAGCAAATTTAAACCTGACTTCTAGTTAACGACGAACTTTGTATAGACACGATGACTTATACTGATGTCGGTATATTTTTATGCTGTACATTACGCCTATCATTGACATTGTTGGAGCTTGCTTGGGTATTCAGTTGACAAATGCACCTATGGTTAAAATATTGAAGTGCAATTGGACACATAAAAGAAAGAATCTGGCGTGAATATGTATCTTATATATCTTTATCTTACATGACCCTGGGTATCGGAGTTATTTACAAATGAATAAATACAATCCAAGCTTGTACTAAGCTGCGAGTTTTAATCAGAATAAAGGATTACTTAACAGTGAAGAAATGCAAGTTTATTAAATGAGGCAGATATTATATTTACAGCGAGTAGGAATACTCTGGAAGTCTGACACAATTGTTTACTGTGCTGTTGTGATTATCAACATGTAAGTACACGTGAGCATGTTATACGATATCATTCACTTGCACCGGTCATGTTCCACTTTACAAGATAATTCTGGGACGTTTTTGTATCAAAATTTCATATAGGTTTTTATTGGAATAGTTATGTCTGTATTAAAATAAAATTATAACAAATTATTAAAAGCATAATGATATGATAGTGCTACTAAAACGATGAAGACATCTCAATATATTAGTACGAGAATTACAATGTATGTACAACGCACATGGTAGTTAAAGGTTAAATCGTTGATCCAATTTTAATGTACGCATTGTAACGTGTAAACATGTATAGGAAAAATTCAGATTTTCAGTTTAATATAGTTAATAAAAACAGAATTCAGATAAGCTTCCCAAAGCTGTGATATTTTATCTTTCGTATTGTATAAATAAACCTGATACGAATTAAGGCAAGTGGCAGTTATTTCGAAATTAGTTTAAACAAGCACGCATGTATGGTTATATATGGCTAAATTGTGTGTAAAAATTAAGAAATGAGATTGAAAGAATAAAGATACTGTAAAAGTTAAAGTGTCATAAGTAAAAGTGTGATATATGGTTTCTTTTTCACATTACTCAAGAGTATTGTTACAACAATAAATATTTCACCTTAGCACATTTGTAGCTAAATGATGCATCAGTTCGAAGGTTATTAATGGTGCATGACCAATGATATTTCTTTAAATATCAGTTAAATCACTCGCTTCTCCAATAGAAGTGATTGAATTAAAATTATGTACGGGAAATGTTATTTTATGTGTACCTACTCACAATATACAAAGAGAAGATAATATGATTATGTTATAACTGACTTTATAGGATTGAATTTTTTTATATAAAATCTCCATCCTATTACTGTGTTTATTTTAACTACCGAATAGATACACCAAATTTGTACTACATTGTTAGATGTTTTTCAGTGAAATGCCAACAAACATTACAAAACGCCAGCTTCCGTTTTATGAACACGGAAGCACTACTTGAAGTACTTACAACGGAAAAGTCAAAGGCAAACTACTGTTGCCCTTCGAAGATATTGAGTTTCTTCCGCAAATACGGTGGGAACAATGGATATAGCCTTCCACCAGTATTATTGGTGTATGACGTAAAAGCAACGAATCGTATGCTGATTCGCGGTTGCATCAAGACAAACAGCCGCTTCTAATCAAATTACAGATGTTTAGAAATTGCTGACTCACAAGGACCACTAACTGTGCTAACTTATAAATTTCAACGCCGCAATATAAAGTAACACAATACAAAAACCTACGCATCAGTAATATCACGTTATAAACGACGAGTAGAATAGTAGGCAAATATTATTACCCAAAATGATATCTACCTCTTTTTGAAAGGGCAATAATATATGTTCCTATGTGCAAATAATATAATTACAAAAATACAGTTAACGTACATTTATTTTTAGATAATTAATCTAAAAGGATAAAAGTAGACGAGATTACCTTAAAAAGAAAATAAGAATAATGATCGGATCGTAAGTACAAAAGAGTGAACAAGAGCGAGGAACAAGGCAAACGGAATTTATGGGAGTCGAAGGCGACGTTTTGGCTGCGGTTCAGCCGTCGCCGCCGAATCAATTCCCGCAATAAAACAATAGACAAGAGGACGTTTTAGAGCCATAGACGCGTTGTTACAGTTACAGGCCTCAACGTCGCCTGTGTTGATGCTAATTTCATCTTGGCAGGGAATGTCTGCACACAGCCGCTGGTCGAGCACAGACAATCGCTCGTTATGATGATTGTTCATTAACTTTGATACTTATCACATTCTCATACGAGGTCATTACTACTAAACTTTGGCTATCATATCTCTACCTACCTACGTTGAATGAGATGTTATTTATTACTTCGATTATTCCTTGTGTAAAAAAATAATATATGTACAACGTGAAATACTAAAAAACCAATGACGATGATCATGACAATGAGTAAATATACGCAAAGTAAATGGAACCTCTAACTATACATATGAGCAAGTTGTTATTGTACCACTGCTATGTTCAATCAATAATGAACACTATGACGAATAACTAATCTACATGATGAGCAAAAAATCATTTTTGCCTATCAGATGCAGATCATCATGACAAAACAAATGACGATGATTCTAGTGACACAAGACAATTTAAATAATAATGTCCGAATGACGTGAAGTGTTCGTGAGTGATTCCCGAGTACCTTCGGGCTGCTATGGATACATAATGCTCGTGACGGGAGGCGCGACAGACGCGGGCGAAGTCGCGTGTCCGCCGAGTGTGCCCACCACACCAGAACTCACCACTATCGATCGCTCATTTATAAATGTCACTAGTGGTGTTAACACTGAGCTCACAACACTGCGCTACACAGCGGTCACTGGGTCGGGGCGCGAGCGGGCCGCCGCGGCCCGGCTGGCGAGCCGACCTAAGCGTATTTCTGCTCACCGCCCGCCTTCACTCACCTTCGGGGTGCAGCCTCTGCGGGTCGAACCAAGCATCTGCAATAGAAGGCGGCGCGTTAGCGGGTTAGTCGCGACAGGGAAGAGATAAGCGGGCGAAGCGAAGCCGGCGCCGGAACTTACACGGGTTGAGGACGCTGCAGAGGGAGGGCCCGGAGTCCGCCATGGCTACGTACTTTACGTAATATAAGCGTGGAAGCGGCGGACAGAGCGCGCGCCGCGCCCGACTATCGCGTCGATACTGGCGGCCGCAGCGCAACGCCCTCCCCCCGCACCGCACCCCCAGCGCCGCGCATGCGCCCCCGCGCCACCGCCACCGCGCACCTTCCACTCCTGGCATGCTGCATCATCTCTCCACCACCATACTTCTCATTTAACATGCGCCGGTGACAGCAGCACCATTGTTTCGTTAAATACAACCACACCATAGAGATTTGTTAATATAGGTTGTGCTAAATTAGTCATTATATAGAAGGACATGCGATAGAATAAGAAGGTTCCAAGTGACATCAAGCGCTCCTGGCTGTAAGGTTAACTCATATATAAATCATCGTCAAATAGGTACATGTAGAAAACATGAGTAGGTACGACTGCTCGGTAATGGACAGAGTATATCATTATGTTGTCTTTATGAATATTGGGAGTTTTTGTACTTTAATAACATTGTTAATCTGTACTTTATTTTGTAGTTTACAAATATAATTTTATATTATCGTCAATTAACGAAATATAAATTTTGGCAATAAATGCCTTGGTCTGCAATGCGAAATCGCACTTTTACAAGACATGGATCC
>DWLI01002602.1:0-12941 GCA_018249915.1 Cecropterus dorantes dorantes
GCGAATTGGCAGACTTCACACAGCTTTGAGAAACCTTATTTGTAGACAATTCTCAGGTGTGCAGGTTTCCTCACGATGTTTTCCTTTATCGAAAAGCTAATAATAAGAATAGTTATAATCTAAAATATATATAAATTTCTCCATTTTCGGTGTAGAAGTATTTGACGATTGGTCGGCCTATTGCAATTTTCACTTCTTCAACGTTTTTATTAAAAGTACCGTAACCATAAATGAAGAAATATTCCTTATTATTCTCAACCAAATCCAAATAGTATATCCGAATGGTAAATATACAATGATACTCGTACATTTTGTATAGCTGTTGTGAGTTGTAATACTTAAATCTCGTGTTTAATTTATTGACAATATGCAGTTTATCAGATGTTGTTTGCATGCCCGTATATAATAATGTCGCATTATTTTATCGCTACGCATAACATTCGAATTAGATTGACTTATCTTTAATTACATGTAAGTGTAAGGTCGTATATGTAATTTCGCTACAACCCTTTTGAGGATTCACTGTTTGACACAATTAGAGGTCTTTCTCTATAACTTGATGACCTGGAGAATAAACAATCGCGATGGTTTGAGAGCGGCGGAGAATTTTAAGTAACGCTTAATTAAATTAAAGTAGTAGTATGTAATTTGATAGTTTTATTTGTGAAATAATAAAATTTGCACGATTGGCATACTACAACAAAGGCAGAGATAGAGTAATTATGTCTTTATTCAAACAGGAGGCAAATGTTATTTATTATTATTTGTTTTTTTTTTTATGGTAAATGATTTATGCGCGGATGAGTATAAATTTCGGTAGGAATTTATACTCATCCGTAATAGCCTTGGGTGTCTCATAGCCTGGTAAAATCTAAAATTACGTTTGGCCTAAGAATATTATGCGCAAACTAGATGCCCTAAATATAATGCGACCATGATGCATGTATGCATGCATGATGCGGCATGCTCGTTTGCTTAACTGCCATAAAAAATAATTATTTTAATGTACATTTGAATTCACATTAATCCCTGGAATATTTTATATAGCGACCACAAAACAGAATTAAACAGAATTTAAAGTATCCTATTCTTTTATCTTTCAGCTCTTTCGAAGACTTCACAGAATTACCTCTCGATCATTCACAGAAAATTTTATCTACAGCTTGGTATAATTCTAGTAGGACTACAGTCATCTTTTGCCATGGTTTTACAGGTATGAATTAATTATTCTGTAACAAATTAATTCCTTTGACCGAATTATTAAACATGAATAAACCTTGTTTTATTAAGGCTACATAATGAGTTTTTCCATTTATTTATCGTTCAATATTTAAAAATCGTCAACCTGAGCCTAAATAGAGCCTTGAGACAAACATCATTAAGTATTCTGTGTTTATACACTTACTTACTTTGTTTTTATAGCAATGCTTTGACTGAGACGCTCATTATCATTTCATTAAGTAAAATACTCTTCATATGAATTTTAGCTAGACAGAAACCAAAAAGGTCTCATGAAATAATTCCCATTAATTACTTTTTGTCTCCATGTGAAATTGTCAATTATTTTTTTCAATGAAAATATGAATCGGAACAATGTTAGTTAGTCATACAGAGAGGGATTTAGGGTTTTAAGGGCAATCAAAATGGTATTACGTATAATACCACTAAAAACGGCGTCACACATGGACTTCGGTCGGAACGGGTGACGTGTGATGGACAGACACCCGAACCACTGATCAAAATTAAGAGGGGTTTGGGATTACTCAGATAATGAAATGTTTTAGATGCCTTTGGTTTTAATATAACAGTCAAGTTCATTTTGCATACACCCTTTACATTGACTTTTTAACCAAATTAATAAATATGTAGGTATATATTCTCTTTTTAATCTTCTCGTTCCATTAAGATGGAATAAATTCTACTTATTTTTTTATAGGCGAATTCAAATAGATCGTTAATGACACCATAATGATGGACAGAATCATCTTCGTTAACATTATAATTGTTTTGAGCGGGTTAATTAATGTGTGGTCATAATTATTCATTTAAACGTTTAACTTGGGCCTAAAATTAGATTTAGGCCCAAAAACTCGCTGGCTCGATTTAGGTGCTCACTTATACTCGTATATGAGGCGTTCATTCTAGTCCTCAGGATTGGCAATGCTTCTGTGATCCCCTTTGAATATAATCCCTGTTTTATAAGAAGTGACTTACAGATGTCCACGGGCGGAATGCTCGTTTGCTACTACAATCTGATAAAAAGGTGCCAAAAGTATAATTATTAACTGTTACATTTAAATTATTTCACGTGTAAACGAGTGTAGTCCATTGGAACCATAAAATCTAGCCGATTTTCATAAAATATCACGTTTGGTAGTAAAAAAAAGTACTCAATTAACCTTTGCTTGAAATGATTGAGGAAAACGGTACAAAATGCAAATTAATGCGGCAAGTCAACATTTCAGGGCACCCGAACGGTCCAGCGGTGTCGGCTGTCACAAAAGCGTATTTGGAACAAGGAGAGAGTAATGTTGCCCTTTTGAATTGGCAGCACATGGCCTCTATTGCACTGCCTAGCTTCGCAAGCTCTTATTTGAATTGGGCAGCGCCAAACGCTAGACAGGTAATAACGATATGGGTATTGGCATGTCAGATACGGTGTAAAGCAAACATAATCCTTTGCAGGCTCTACAGAGTTGGCATGTAACGGGAATAAGTAATTCGGCGCTTTTTTGCAACGTACCATCATAGTACTGGTAGTACTGAGAATTTTATAACTTTGCATTAAATACCATACTGATTTATATTAAATTCGTAATAAACAACATTATTTAGTAATTCATTATAATTTTTAACTACATTACATTCTGTTAGCGACTTCACTAGCGTGGTAAGTAAAAAGGGTCACATATTCTTTTTAAGGCATTATTTATCTTTATGAAATATTTTAAATAAGGCCATATAGTTTTTAATAATATCTAAACATACACATAGTGTGGAAGATGTCATTTCGTGTCAAACAAAAAATATGGTTGTGTTATTTTGCATTACTTAGTGCTGTATAAAAAAGAATATTTATTTTTATTAAATATTTGTGCCGTTTTACCCGTATCTAAGAAAAGGTAACATGACATACATTTGTATAACAAAATATCATCTTTTAAAGAGACAATAGACATTAGCTTCGTCGACAACGGCTGCGTTCACATGAAGCGCGGGCGGGTCCATAAGTGTTAATTTATTTGCGCAGAAAGCTAGAAAAGTAGCACGAGTCACTTTTTATAATACAAGCTATATGTCAGTCGAAGTCCCATTGAAATTGGTCCAGCCGTTTCGAAGATTACCTGGAACAAACATACAAACAATCCGAGAAACAATAAAATCTTGCATGATTCTTTTTACAAGTACATAAATAGACACCTCAAATTTATTTCTTACTTGTATTACTTGTAGTACAGTAACAATTCGTCTTATATTTCGCAGATTGGAGTGCGTCTCGCCGCTGTGCTCGTCAGCTTGTCTGCTAGTGGCCTCAACTTGAACAAAACTCATTTGGTCGGACATTCTCTAGGCGCCCAAATATTCGGAATCGCCGGGAACAATTTGCTGCAGAGAGGAATAATGTTGGCGCGGTATTGTAACTTTGTATATTCAATCTTGTATAAAATATTAGGGATAAATAATATTTTTATTTGTTTTATGAAGATGCTAAAAAAACGGTAAAGCAATTACTAAAATAATGCATTAATTTCAAAGAACTAACTTTCAAATAAGTTAAACCTAATGCATTATATCTAGTAATTGTTTTACTGTTATAATGCTAGATTATAGCAAATAAATTTATAGGATTTCTGGATTTTTCAAAGAAAAATATTATAGGTACTTAATACTACTGCTTAATACAAATGTTAGATCTAAAACGTTATGTTGATGAAAATTAATTTGATTTGAATCTTAGAAAGTTTTACAATAGTTATCACGCGAGGTTCAGAATCATTAATTCTCAAACATTGCTGCTATGAAGTAGCTAGAAATATTTTGCGGTAATGTGTTTGAGTTCTGGAGTGTAAGTATTTTACAAATTTGGTAAATAAAATAGAGCAGGTAAGTTAAAGACTATGTTAGACATAAGATTTATAACAAAGTCGTTAATGTACTTAATAACTAATGCAACAAAAATTTCTACATTATAAATAAGTGCATCTGATGTGTATGTATTCTCTAGGATCAGCTTATTTGAAAATGCACTTTATGTAATAAAATGCATTTTTCAATTGTCAAATTAAACAATATTTTCTTAATCTACTAACAGGTGTTTATAAGTGGTTTATGAAATACGAAAACGGACCAAGCTGGTCGCTTCACATATTATTGAACCAACAACCGAACCTGTCCATTGAAACGCAAAAAATGCTTTACGTTATAAATAGTTTGGCATAATAAGTTGGCGGTTGTACCACCCCAATCGAACCACATTTATGCTTGTTCTACGACCTTGAAAAGATTACCTTTTTAGAACATTAACTAGACAATCGAGTCCCACAACGATGCTTAAGAAAACTATATTAACACACAATGAAGAGTACTCATTTTTTTATAGAATAACTGGTCTGGACCCCGCCAGCGTGGGATTTGAAGGCAAACCTGCAGCTTTAAAGCTAAACCCGTATTCTGCTCGGCAAGTTTTTGTGATCCATTCCGACCCAAGTAAATATGGTTTTAAGACTGCCACAGGGACTGTTGACTTCTGGCCTAATTTTTCCCTGAGACCTGTCATCCAACCTGGTTGCAAAACAGGACCTACACAAGTGTTCTCAGCAGATGGTATGTTTGTATAAGATACAATTTACGCTGTTTAATATACTGACCTGACATACTGAGTCTCACTGTATCAAATTGCGGTGCGGTGAGGAATGTTCCTTTTATTTATAATATGAGATCGTGCATAATAATGTATTTTTCAAACATATATCTATCTTAAAATAGTTTACAATACAAGTATATAGGTACTTAAGAGGAATATACACATTGAAAAATTTATATCCCGTAATGTACAGTATAAAAACTAAAATTTAAATACATAAAAATCATATAAATGAATAGGACCGCCGTCTTATTGAAATAGCAAATTTTCGTTAACATTAATTTTGCCAATTAAAATTAGCAGATTTATACTTTCGAAACGCCCGGAAAGTTTTGGATCATTAAAGATTTTGCAGTTTTCTTTGATACATAGTGACCTTCAATATCGATATTATATAATAACAGCAGTTACACATAAATAATAGAAACGTACCGATACAAATAATGCTGCAAGCGCCTTGCGGAACTGGATTTATATTATTTTAAACATTCCAGATTTATGCAACCACAACAGGAGTTGGCAACTTTTGGTTGACGTTATAAAATATCCCGGGACGATCATTGGCTCGTACGCGAAAAATTATAAGACGTGGAAACGTTATTCACATCACGACAGAAATGCTGTAACCCTGGCTTTGGACTCACCTGACGATGTCTTGTAAGTATTTGTTTGTATTATATTATTGATTTTATTGCACCTCTATAAAAAATACAATAGGGCAAACTATTTTTAAAATATTTTTACTTATTTGTGGCAGAGACTTTGTGTATTTCGGTTTTATATGTATATTTGTAATGTACTCGTATCATAAAAAACAAAAATTATTGAGGATGGATGAATATTTGTTACGCTGCACGTTAAAACTAAAATTTCATTTCATTAACGCCCGTGGACGAAAGACTTTATATGTACTTTGCTTGGGATAATCATAAAAAACAGGTCATATCCACATATCCACACAAGCTATTCTTAATAAATCGTACTAACATTCCTTAAATATATGGGCCGCAGTAAACTTACTATATATTTGAATTAAACTTTCAATTAAGACGTATGTAATTTTTTTACAGGCAACCCGGAAATTATTTCTTCGTGACCAAAGCAGAATCTCCTTATGGACTTGGCAAGGGTGGGCTCTAGCAAAACCTATAATGAAATAATGTTAATTTCATTCGTCTACGATCTCCAATACAAATATTTTATTATATTAAAAGAATTTATTTCAAAATAAGAGATCATTCTAATTAAAAAATAATTATGACAAAGCAGTAGTTTTCTATAATAAAAGGAAGTTTATTGAGTTGGCATTTTATTAGTTAACTTTTGTGTACATATTTTGAATGAAGCATAAACAATGTTTTGTGGGTACAATCAGTCGTAATAAAATCTTGCCAGTAATATATTATTTATTCATACTTACGTCCAATTTGCTGAATATAATGATTCATCCAAAATTGGGAATATTAATCTTGAGTACAATAAACTGGAGCCGGGATTTCTCTCAAATCATTAAAGCACTTAAAAGGCAAAGCTTTCATGGAGCGGATGCCAAATGGATTTTCAATGACTCAATCGCAAAAAAAGTATCTTTTAGTGTATTAAGACTTCTTCCACTTATTAAAACTTGACGATTTATTATTTCAACGACAGAAATAGATTGTTGCGTAGACTTAAAAGTTTTGTCTGTGTCAGATAGTTACATAACTACCTATATTAATTATGTCCAGCAGATATACTCACCGCTAAAAAGTGTTTCGGAAGGACCGTCTAGCTTCAAACCTCCCTTAATTTAATAGTCTATCAAATTCAAAATGTTTCTTTAAACCTGATTGGTATCTATTTCTGGAAATTTGCGCTATCAAACGCACAAATAACTCACAAATTACAAACACAACTCACAAAAGTTATTACTGACTACTACCAACTAACTAGTAACTACCTAAGGTGATGGTGAAGAAGAACGGATTTAGGAATTTCCACGGGTCGCAAGAAGTTCTGAAAAGACCAGCGGATCGCAAAGAGAGGGTCGCTAGCTTTGGGTTGCCGACCTCTGATCTGGTCAATAGTATTGGGTGTTAATTTGAGGTAAAATTCGTAACAATTAACCTTTGTAAAGTCAAATTATGCTGATGAGTCTCCATTAAGGGCTCAAATATGTGTTAAATGGTTTTACATGATAAAGATGGTCTACATTTTTAACCTTTTTGCATCTGAATACGTAACGTTAATAATTATAAAAATATATTACCATCCCACTGCTGGGTACGGCAGTAGCTGAGCGTATTGTTATAATAATATTTAAACATACCCACAAGTTTACTGAAAATCTGAACAAAAGTCAGATCTTACTTACGCTTGTTTATTAGTGATCCTTTATATTATAATTTGCTTTTATTTAAAAGTATTAAATGCATTTGAAGCGAACCATAATATAAAAGGCCCATATAAGGGCACTCACTCGGGTGTTTGAATAAGCACCTTTATTGAATCTAACGTGCCCATAGAAAGCATTTCTTTTACAATATTTACCACCGCGTAAAATAGGCAAATACAAAAAGTTATTCACTCACTCACTTAACTCAACGAAATATGCTGAAATAAATTATTAGAAGACGGAACGGCGACCATTTGCTTGTTTTAAAATATACCTAGCAAATAATAATGCAGTCCATCTGATGGTAAGTGGAAAAAGTCATTGCTTACCTAAAAATAATCTGTAATTAACTCCAAATAGAAATGGACTACTTGAGGTCCAACGCAGACGTTTAATTAAAATAATTGATATATTTTTCATGAAAATAATACATCGGTTGGTGTAATATTATTTCAGGACTAGTTGCGCCTTACGGTTTCACCCGCCACTACATAATAAAAAACAAACAAACAGCGTGATGTTATATAGCCTTTCTCTATAAATGGACTATTCAACACAAACATTTTTTTAATCAAACCTGTAGTTCCTGAGATTAGCGCGTTCCAGCAAATAAACAAACTCTACATCTTTATAACATATATATATATATATACCAAAATTAGAAAATTGTAGTACAATATGTATGCGTGAGTGAAATATAAATTTAGAGATATATTAAAGCACATTTGTTTAGTAATCAGTGATGAATTCTATTGGTAAATAATCATTACCATAAAAATAGAGATAGCAATTTTCATATATCTGATGTAAAATTCTAAGTTATATAAATATTTATAATACGAATTTTGGACTGTACTTATTTCACAAAATATTATAGACGCCACAAATCCTACAACGGTATATTTTACATCTCAAATAAGCATGGGATTTCCGAGTATCGTGGTTATCCTTGTAAAACTTGTAAGTACAGGACACGGATCGTTTGAAAAAGAGGTTACCGCAAGGATTTCCCCAGGGCAGTGCTGACCTAGAGGCGCGAGTTTTTTCCACCCTGTGCTCGTAAAACCCCGCATTAAAGACTTTGAATGAAACGTGCCTATAAAGAAAACTCTTCAAGAAATTTTTGACACGTTCCAGAACCTATACTTAACTACGAGCCAATTTACTATGCTCTGGCTTTACTAGCTCATCAGTAGCATATACGATGCTCTTTGAGATATTTAATTCGGGGTAAATGATTTTTATTACATGTTTGTTGAAATATGCTTCTAAATTTAACTCATATAGGTTTAAATAAGGTATTAGTTATTATAAATAGACATGTAATTATATTTTAGTCTCATTCGCTTTCTTTCGTATTTTTTTAGAATGAGCATAAAAGCCTTTTAAATTTAGACGTGGTGCAGGACTGGAGTATATTGGTGGAATTTAAGTTATTTTACAAAACAAAGACATGATCATTTGTTCTTATTTTCTTTATAAAAAGCAAACATGGGATAAATATTGAAATGAAATGAAATATCTTTATTTTGCATAAGCGTCCGGTGGCACTTACAAATTGGCAAATGCATTTTCTTACTCTACCACCGGATCGGAACACGACCTTAACTGAGAAGATCCGGTAAGAAACTCAGTGAGTTTGTCTTTTTTCCTTGTATTTTTTTATATGTATGTAATTTTTTAACCATCTTGATAATTACATGGGCAATATATTGATAGTAATGTGTAATACTCTTAAGACATTATAAAAGACCATCGAGATGTCCGGTGTTCTAATCCAGGAGCTACAAAATATTCATATACGAAAGAAATTTCCATTCCAATTAGATATACCTACCAATTCAAGGGACGGAATAAATTGTATGTTAACCAAGACTACAGGGCAACCGACCGAATTTTTCTAATTTAATCGTAGCCTCTATCTCGTCGTTATCGAGTCGACAAATTACTGGACTGTTGCTTCATTATATTCTAATCAAGACCAATTTAATGTATTCGCTTTAGCTCTGTCTCTAAGCTTGTCAATAATTTATTAGAACATAACTACAGGTAAATACGAGCAGATTCGGCCGTTTCGACTGATTGACCTAATTTGAATATTGTTTTTCAAATGTATTCCTTTTTCAATGGACCGGGTTTTCTTTGGAGGCTTTCCCGTGTTTTATTCACTACATTACTGTAATGGAATGGTGAATGTATAAAGAAATTATTTATTGGGAATCAATATTGACGAACTCGGTCCCTAATCCGAGTCTTGGGTAGAAAACATGGTAATAAATTGGATATTAATTCAAATGAAATGCTTGTTTATAAGTGAGTACGCCTGTAAAAGAATCTTGGGGATTTTATAGGCCTGTCTGGTATTCACTTGACGCAAATGATTACTTACTGTGTAGTAAGTGAAAACCGATAATGTAATAAGGTACGTTTATACTCGCTTATACATTCTCTATGTCAAATATTCTGAATGGCTTAACTCCTCGCTTTGGTCCCACTGTTGGGAATAGAAAATTACTATTAGAGCTTCTTATGAATATAGTCATATTATTAAGGGTAAAATAACAGTATGCTTGTAACGCTTTCGCGAATAAACCTTTGAACCAATTTTATATAATTATATTGTTAGTTGAAGAGGGTGAAATAGGGTTAAATTATTTTAAGACAATCATTAGTTTTTAGCTATAAATATGTAAAAACGTGTACCTATATATCAAAGATAAATAAAAATAGCAATGTTAGTCTTTATAATTTATACATGTGATATATGGCTTGAGAAACTTTGAATAACATATAATAGTGCTCTTCTCTTAAAATCTTAAATCTAATCACCGGATACAACAGCTAATACTTTGCAAAAATAAACCTTATCTTGTAGCTCTACAACAATATATAGTAAAGATTAACAGATGTGTTGGAATAAAGTTATAAAAATCTACGCCAGGCGAATGGCATAGTTTCGTTTGACTCCGATGTTCGCTACGTGTGATAAATAAGTGATTAACATGTAGCTTCTATTTCATGTAAATCTCTCGTGCCTCGATTGGTAGACGTGCGGTTCGAATGAAACAAGCAGCAAACTCATCTGCATAGTCGTAGCATATGCATAGCTACGTTTTAGCGTATGTAGTTTATGCACGCATGCTCGCGTAGTTCGCCTGGAACCGTGACGTACGTACCTATCTATTTAGGAAATCACTCGTAGCAATTGCTGACATAATTCGAAGCCTGATTAATTTACTCTACTTTTGTAACTCATTTTAGTGCATTTTATAGTCCCTATTTTAGTTATTTTTACGATTGTAATTGTTAGAAGACTGTGGTAGTTTTTTTTTTTGTAATATATAAGTAGTAAACGAGAATGCAGTCCGCCTGAAGAACTCCACCACTGCATTTCGTGGACATCTTCAATGAATGCATAGCTAATTTATATTCAGTTTTAGCTGAGTTATTTTTACACTTAATAAGAATTACTTACCTTCAATCTGTGAAAATTGGAAATCTTCGAATCCTTAACGTAGAAAACCTTAAAAAGATACACGACGTCACTTATTTTGATTTGATATTTGTATGGACTAAACAATGTTTTTGACTAAATAATACCCAAAAATATTGTTTAGTTGCTCTTTATTTTGGTGCCGGAATATTGAGTTTAATCCCAAATTGCATGTAAAACAATTAGTTGTTTTGTCGTGCCAACACTGCCGCGAGCCGTCCAACCGTGTCCGTGCTGATAAAATTTTCATTGGGTTTTAAAACCGGCGGGACGCGACCGAAGCCGTTCGGTACATCTGTTTGACAATTTACGCTTTTAATAATGGCCGACACTGCCTTTGAATCGGTCGCGCACGAATTAACAACGGGCTAAATTAAAGCCTTCAAACTTTTTGCGGGGCAGACGGCCCGATATGCCCAGTTTGTTTCGCTTTGCCCTTTTTAACCCCGGAAGGGATTTAAAGAAAATTAGAACCGCCATGAATGAGCTTTGCGAGTTTGCGAGCGAAGCACGTTTTCGGCATCCTCAAAGAACACTCGTAATCATCAATTTATTAATTCTCATTATCATTTCGGTACCTGGCCCAACGGTCTCTGCTTGATGTCTTTAGTTGCTTACATTCATTGATAATAAATCCCTTATTATCAATTAATGTATTAATTTAGATATATAATAGATGCTTCTAATATTGTAACTACGCTAACAGTGCTCTCTGTGTAGTGCAAGTTAGCTTGATTTACTTTATTATGACACCTAAAAACTATATTGTGTCCGAATATTTAGTTTTTTCAATTTCATACAAACAAAATTATAAAAATTCTTTGTGTTGTTATGCGTTCTAAATTATTCAATTTAATTTTCTCCTCATTTTAATTTTCTTTAACTTTAGTCACTGCTGTTTCAGCATTATAATATGTTCTTATAATTATATCATGCGTCATGTCTATGTTGATAGAAGTATAAAACATACCCTGCATGCTTCAGTGAGAACAAAAGCAATAACTTAAATAAATAGTTATTAATAATGAGTGCGGAAAGAGGCCGTAGTAAATAAATACCGACCATTTCCTACGTTCAGCCGCACATTGAGTAAACAACCGTATTTTTCCGTGTCCACGTAATCAATAGTGTTCAACGATTAACATTGGCTGCCAATTGTTCTTATACTATACTATAGAGCCATCGTTTGTTAGGTGGTAGAACCAGTGTAGTTCGACCGAGGAGGTACCACCGCCACAATATTTTTAGCGTGAAGAAATTTTTGCGCTTCGCTGGAAGGGTATGGTTGCCGACTCACTTATACTCGTATGTGAGGCGACCATTCTAGTCCTCAGGAATAGCGACATATCTGTGATCGTCTTCAGATAGACTCTAGTCTATATGAAAGCAGTAGCCATTTACAATCAGATTGACTGCGTGCTCTTTTGCTATTTCAATCAGATAAAAAAAACCATCCATTAGCCCTTTGAGATATATGCCTCTTAAATAAGCCTTCACCAGTGAGGATTTTTGCCATCGTCATCACCTTGGCTTGCGTATTGTTGATCGCAGTGAGTGTTCATGTTACACAGGTAGATGGTGCTATCCATCTCCTGAGTATTGACTCGTAGTCACCCTCTACGACATTCACACGACGAGAGCAAGTAATACTCAAGATCACACTGTACAAGATATACATAAATAAACTTATAGTTTGACGACCCGCGTGGCGGATCGGTCACCATACAGGTCAACGCGCAGTGGGTTCCGAGTTCGATTCCCGGCCAGACAGACATCTGAATGATTTCTGGGTCTGTGTATTCGTTTTTGTGTGTCCATGGCATCCGCGACACAGGAGAAAATTTAGCGTGTTTGTTTGTAGTGCTATATGGCCTTGTCGATAGTTAAGTATTGGCCTGGGAGTTATTTGCTTAAAATAAGTGAATTCCACACCGAAATTAATGTTCTACTGTAGACAATGTTTCGTCTATATACACGTCAAAATATTCTTTGAACCCCGAGAGTCTAATCTTATTACAGAAACTAGGCTAAAGGCGGTACTAAATTAGTATTAAGCTTAGTGACAACATGTTAGAGTTAGTGCAAAGTAGAGACATTTGTAGAAAATATAATTAAAATATGTTTTGATTGTTTCTTTATTAAATAAATTTAACTCATTGTTTCTGTGAGCTGTACTGTTAGTACGAGTTTATCTTGTTTCCTTAAAACGA
>DWLI01002603.1:0-12940 GCA_018249915.1 Cecropterus dorantes dorantes
CCTTTGGGTTGTAAGCGTACCAAAGAAATGGACAACATACATATAAATATATATGTACATGCATACGCTCGAAAAACGTTACTTTCCTTCTGACGCAGTCGGGCAAATATAATCGTTAAAATATTGATACGTAAAAAATATTTCAATTGTACAGATAAGTCGCTATATTATCTCATAGCTAAGACGTCACATTTAATAAATTTGTCCGAGTGTTCGTCAACTTGAGCGTTTCAAAGTGAATTGGCATTCAGTAAGATCGTTTAGTTGCCAACGAGCACCGCGTGTCGCAGCAAAATTTGTACAAATGTATGATGTTATTTTTTATATGATTAAAGTCGCAAGCCAGCTTAGAGTCCACTTGATTGTAAGTTATCAATGACACCCACGGACTTGTTGTCAATGACACACAAGTAACTCCGTCAAAAAACGGGATTCTAACTGAAGACGATCACCCAGCCGTTGCCACTTTAGTGGAACACTTTGTTTCAATTAAGTGGAAAAAGTCCTCATTTGTAAGTTAGATATAGCTCTGGCGTTATTACTTTATTGGTGATATCGTGCATTGGTTCCATACTGTAGGTACGTTAAAATTCGATTGAATGTATCTAAATATGACTTTTAAGAGTCTTCATCATTATTTAATGTATGAAGACGATCACAGATCCGTTGCAAATTCAGTGGAACATTTTGTTCCCCTGAAGCGGAAATAGTCCTTATTTGTAAGTTAGATATAGTTCTGGTGATATTACTTTAATAATGACATCGTGCTTTCGTTCCAAACTGTTGTAGGTACACTAAAATTCTATAGAACATATGTAAAGATGACTTTGTTGTAGAACAAAGTTGGTAGAACGCTAGGTAAAAATAAAGTTAGTAGAATCCTTAGTAAGAATAAAATGCGTAGAACCCTAAGTAGAAATAAAATTCGTAAAACCCTAGGTAGACGTAGACTTGGTGGAACCTTTGTGGTTCGCCTTAGGTGGCACCATTACCAACCGATTTCTGCCTAATAGCAGCAATGTAAAGCGCTGTTATATGCCGGTTTAAAGGATATGTAAAGGATGACGTATTTATCCGAGACATTCCAACAAGAGGTGGCAGCCCATTTTTATCCAATCTCAAGTAAACTAATTTTATCTGGGATTGTTAATACATATCCATGTAAGGCAGTGAATGAGGCAATTAGCTCGTTTACTATATAAAAAAGTATGTATGTAGAGTTCACACACGGCAGCAGTGAATCTTAATAATAAGTAAAAAAAAAACAATTAAATAAGCACTGCAGCCCATTTATGGACATCTTATTTCGCGTAAACCAAACCCGAGCTCTTATAGGACCTACAAAGTAAAATTGTCAGCGTAATTCAGAGGTACAGTGCCTTCTAGTTGTATACCTGACAACTGCTTTCGTAATACATTTTCGTTTCATCGATTTCAAATCACGATTCTAAAGGTTTTATTGAAGCAGTATAGTGGAGTACGTTGAAAACCACCTCTAGTTTGTGAGAGTAAATCATACCCAGGTATGTCTATGAGACAAAAGCTTCATACACTGCACTGTGAATGTGGCGTACCTGACGTAATATATGTATACGGTATGCAAACTCGTTAATATACTATGGACAAAGATATTGTAAATGTCTGGATTTGCTAAAAGTTCGGGAAAACGTCGAGAAACATTTATGCCCCTTTACTGTCCGTATGTTTATAAAAATAATTGTTCCAATTACATAAACTTTTAAAATTATTTTATAATATTACTGTACTATTTTGTATATTATTGCACATTTTTAGTATACCTTTTTAATTCATAAGCGAGGATACAGTTCGCTCGATGCTAAGTAACAATTTACGCCCATGGGCATCTAAACTAATCAGTTCTAATTAGGATGAGAATTATACCTGTGGCCAAAAATGTATGTGTTGCTACTATAAGCTGGAACGTCTCGTACTGGATTTCCTGGCCTATCACACTTAGAAAGCAGTAGGAGCAAACATTGTCATTACAGGTAGGTACAGGTGTTCTTATACCAAAAATACTTTAAAAAAGAACAAATACTTTAAAAATTATTTTCGGCACTACATTTTTATATAAACTATAAGTCGTAAGTTTTGTATAAAATATAAAAACGAAGTTGCGAACGAGAATGCAGCCCACATGACGGTAAATGATCACAGCAGCCTGTGGACATTTTTAAGAAACTTCATATAGAACGGCTGATCTATTTCAAGTCAGGTGCTTGCAGGCATTGCAGGTGCATTACAGGTGCGTTGCTACACCCTAGGATTGAGATGGTCGCCTAATATGAAAGTGAGCCGCAAGCACACCCTACCATCCAAACGCACGAAATGCTTCACGCATAGAAAAAGGTGTGAGGTGCCACCCGATCGAACCACACATGATGATTGCTGATAAATGCTCACAGCCGCCCATGGACATTTGTTAGAACAAAGAACGGCTGGTTATCTAAAGTCAATTATAGGTGCGTCGTTACACCTCAGGACTAAGATAATCGCCTAATATCAAAATGAGCCACTACACCCCTGGCCAACACAAGTGGGCAACCATACCCTTCCACCGATATCCCTCATGTTTCACACTAAAAATAGGTACTAGTTAGATACTCGATGTACCTTACATATTTCTTTGTATAGATGTTAAAGAATATTCCAGTAGGCCACATCCGTGATTCCTAGTTCGTTGTTTAAACAGGTGCAAGATTGATTACTTCTCTGGCGCCCGCGACACAGCGTACCTCTAATTAACGGTGTCATAGCACTACGCGAAGACAAGGGGACCTCAATGACTGACGAGTGAAAAGACTCGCGCACCGCACCTCACAAAGACATTATCATAATGAACGTACCTGGCTTTTATGACAAACAATGATTTATGTTTTTTTTTTGCAATTTTTCAGTGTTTAAACTTGAGTGAGTACGATATTTTTCGCGCCTGCACTGTTGCTGGGGTAAGGTTTATTTGTATTTGTATATTTTAATGTAAGAAGCGAAATAAGATTTTTTCAATGAAATCTTACCGGGTTTTTATTATTCTTGTCACAAATTATCGATATATTATATGAATTTGTTACGTCAATCCGTGATAACAAATTAATTTAGTTATCTTTTCTGAGTTGGAATGATTTTGTAGTTCAGAGGTTCTCAAACTTCTTCGGACGATAACCCATTCTTGAAATGATTTTCTAACGCCACTTTAATTAAAGTAGATTAAGAATTAAAGTAAATTAAGAAAAAAAGGGTTTTCATGCAATCCGTCTCTGAAATAGATCGCCGAAAAAAGGTCCAGCTATTTATGAACTTGCAGACAATGCTGAGAAATACTAATCAGATATCGCACCCTAAATCGCTTCAACGCTCCTCCAATTTTCGCTGGGCCCTTAGCCATTGCCTGTAGGTGTTTAACAACCAAAACGACATATCATCACCATTTTCGAGAAACACTGAACTAGCTATTTTTCGGTGACTATCACATTATTAATATTTACAACGGTATTGAATATAATACTAGTATTTCGAAGTAGGTCATCAATATTCTCGACCACGAATGTTGGAACCACAGTTTATTCGCTATCGCCATTATACAACTACTGCGTTACATTACACAAATCGTTTTGAATATTAATATTTTAAGCAGGCGAGCATATGTTGTTCCAAATGTTGTCAGCCACTGGCGGGCACGCCGAACGCGCACTCGGTAAAAATTACAAAATGAAAATTGCGGCCCGGCGCTATTGAATACATTAATATCGAATATTGAATACATTTATTTTATACCAAAATATTGAATGAATGCGAACGCTAAAATGCGAGCCGAACGAAAATCAAGTGAAATTCCCCGGAGATTTTATTCGAAATGAGATGTTCGCATTATGTTTATTGATAATTTACTTTCCGATTTTCATACCGATCGGTACCTACTTACAATCTTATAAACAAAACAGGATTCGTTACATTACGTACATACTAAAAAATATTTCATCTACTTCAGAATTTTCATTCCAATTTTTGAATTTTCACTAAACAGTTAAACCGATATTACTCTACAAAGTCTGTCGTAAATATACGTATTATTTTTTTTAACCGGCTGTATGAGAAGGAGAGTATTTTTTTCGACTGCATGTGTGTATGTAATTTATGTAAGTGAAATCCGATTATGAAGTCCGTCACGTCATTTAGGCTGTAGAGTCTGAACGACGTGACAGATTTAATTGTCTGACATTTCATTGGATCATTCTCAAATGTCGGATTGACACAGACCATTACAAAAAATATGAATTAATATTATAGCAGGTATATTATATATATAATATGGTACATACTGTTAGAAACCGAATAAATACATAGTTTATTATTATTTTGATGAGAAAACTATATTTATAATAATAGGCCATATTTAAGTAAATACTGGCTGATAAGCTTGTGAAAAGAATAGGGGAGTCTTTTGTTTCTCTTCCCTATTGAATATAAAACTGTTAGTGTTTATAGTTAATTAGCAAAGATATTTTAATCACCTCTAGAAATAATTTATATCAAATTCAAAAACAAAAAAAACTTTGATTAAAGATCGTTAAAAATTAGATTTAGCCAATTTAGAACTGAATTACGTATAGTTTTAATCGATTTAAACCGATTATTAGTAATCGGTCAAGCCGTTTGGGCTGCCGTGCGCGTCAAAAAATGAACAATCAAACATACATGCGTATGCTCAAGAATTATTACCCTCTTTCTGATGCAGTCAGGAAAACAAACCCTGCAAACACCTTTATATATTTTAATATGTTACGGGTACTCACGATATGTGGTTTTTAAATTTCTTTTTGCCATGAGTACCTAAATGTAAATGTATCAATTCCGCGATAATATTAGTCTAAAATCACCTTTATATATTTTTCTAAAGAAAAGCACAATGTCGATTTATATAGAGAAACAAAACCCGAATACATCAAAATAAATCAGAATCATTCGCCAGCAGACTACAGTGAAGAGCAGGTCCGGTTTAATCAACTTTGAGCTCGATAGCATCCGCGCAACAATACCGCTCCATGCAATCAATTTGTGTATTCAATCATTCCCGTCTGTACCGATATGAATTATTATTTTCAAACATAGACATCGGACAACTGATTGTGTATTAGAGATTTGAATACGAGCCTGTATTATAAATGTATTGGTATTATTTAGAACGTTATTCCAGTATTGAAAGCGTTTCGTGTGTTATTGCTAATTTGGTTTTGAATAGAATCCTTTTTGAAAAAATATGAAAATATAAATATAGAGTTACTAATTACATTACTCCTGACAATGGATATAAAAGACGAGTAAGAAATTAATAAATTAGAAGACTATGACAGGAGTTTTTACCTGTTCCTTGAAAATAATAATTACTAATTTTATTTCACAATTACGTATACGTACATCAAATTAGACTTTGAAAAATCTCTAAATTAATTTTCTTTCATAATATATTTTTTTACTTTTTACATTGTGAAATTTGTGAGCCGAAAAAATATTTTAATTTACAAAACAAATAATCCAATCACATTAAAATACGCAAATTACCCTAACATTTGCATGTGGACATTTCATTGGCCACCCTTACGCAAATCCATCGAAGGCCCGTCAAATCTCGAATGTGATTAAAAATAACAGACCGCCCCTATAATAGCTGCGATTAATTGCATGAGCCGAGGTTCCGTAGTGAGAAAAGAGTGCAATCACATTAGCGGGTGAACCCTAAAATTTTAATCTGAGCCACAATGGGAGCGATCGCTGATTGCAACCGGCGCGCATATGCATAGTCTTTGGGGATCACTTAGCGTGTACCGCGGTGCTTAATAACTATCAGCTTTATCGGACTCCATTTTTGAATGAAAATTGTTTTGCGTGCTTCTTTTGTGTTGCCATTTATTAACGCCGGTCAGCCGTTACTCGCAATTCACTTTTTAATACTTTTTGTGTGGAGTTTCATTTACGTACGTTGTGTGATTTCATATTGGATCGCTTATGAGTTTTTATGTCCATTGTAGGAATCGTGTTTGAAATAAGCTGCCGCTAAATCATGCATAAACTTACTTTTACGTACAAAGAGTACTGCTATGATATTAATTGTCTTTACCTGATAAATGAGGTTTCGTATCAGCAATATTTTTATATTTAAGAATATATAAAGAGAGCAGTAAGTCTGTTTGCTAATGTTGCAAAGGGCTTCGTTGGTTTTTCAAATGGCTTTTACCGGTGGTAGAATATTTTGAAAACTGAAACATATATTTTTTTTGGTAGTTCGTTTGCGCGACGTGCGTAACTTGCGTTTTACAATAACAAGGTCATGTAAAAATACATTTTTACACGTACAAAGGTATTATCTGTATGTTAATTGTTACTTTACTTAATTCTTATGTAGACAATATTTTGTACCGATTTATTTAGAAGAAAATATGATTGATAAATTAATACTCTACTTTTATCTTATGTGAAATAACTTTAAAGTAGACTATAACCCACTTTAATATCCTAAGTTACTAAATATTAATTATTTTATGTCATCAAGAAACCAAAGTACAGTTCCAAAAACATGCAAAATTAATATTTATACCAAGTAACTTCGAATGTCCCGCGGTGTAACAACGAAACGGGCGAGGGACGAATTGTTTTCATATTAATAGCATGTCGAGAGGTGCACACAAAGGCAGAGAACCCTTCACGAGGTAACATGTTGTTTATGGCCATTTAATCACAACTTCGGTATTTATTTATTCTATTATTACTAGAATGGTTTATTAATGGCTTATTACATGATTTTTAACTTCACAATGATATGTGTACATGTATGCGAGCAAGATGAGAGTCATTTTCGGGAATTGATATGAAATTTTATATATACATTTGTAATATAATAATCAAATATGGCGGATACCCCAAGATGGTGCACTTATATTTTTTATTCACCCCCATGACGTGGCTTTTTATAAAATTATAGTTGCAAAAAAGATGCCATACTCCTATTTATGTTCATTTAAACCATGTACCATGTATGTGTGTTTAGTACATGTTTATGCTCAAAAACATGACCCTTAATTTTTTTCAAAAGTTTGACAGTTTGAAACATGGTAACGGTTCCATAAATTGTAATAAAACTTTGCATGATTATTAGCAATATGTAACTGCGACAAGCAAGCTCCACATTAGTAATTTCAAGAAAATTTTCACCCTTTTTTCTTATTTTTTGTTCATGTCAAAGGTAAAAAATATGAATTTTCTCAAGATCATAAAAGAATCTTGTTGAAAATGTCTTATTGTTTTCGGAACTGCTCTTTAATTTTATGTGCTGCCATTGGTTGCTGAGATATCGTCGATCAAAGACAAAAGTGTCCTTTTTTATTCAAAGTCCGATATTTGAGCAAAAATTGTCTTACTGAGGTTTAGAAAAAGTAAATTGTGGTTGTTATTCTGATTCAATATACTTTTTCTAATACTTCATACACTTCTAAACAAGCCATATGGTAAATATCATGACATAAATAAAAAAATCAACCGGTAGGTTTGAAAAGAATGCAAACATATGCAACCTTTTTGCGCAGATCACATAGGTTTGAATTGTTTTTGCTAAAAAAATGTCGGAGCTTTAAAAAGCTATTTTTAAAATTCAATACGCCACCATTTTCACCTAGACATTGCATTCCGAAAAATTACAAAAAACATCGTCAAATTTTAATGATCCTTTATTTTTTCCATTAGAATAAATAAACAATTATACGTATATCCAAAAGAACTATTTATTCTTTATAAATATTACTCAACAATATGTGACACTATTTGTATTTAGAATAGTATCATGTCAGGAGCATGTTACTTATCTACAATTTTGAACCAAAATAATTGTTTTTTCTACTTTCCTACTTACTACTACTTGAAAATTACATTAAATCCCAGGTACATGCATAAAATTCATATGCATTTGCATGCTTGATGCGAAGACTTGCTTTCTTAGCAATTAGAAAAGGAAAACTCAAGAACAATATGTTACTCAAAATAATTACATTCCGTCAAAATTTTATGCCAGCCGATATAAAATTCGGGCATTTTCAGCTTAAACTCGGCTCGGTCGGCATGAACTAATTTACGTTTGGCCCAACTTTTTCCTCGCAAACTGGAGTCCGTAGCAAACTGATTTACGCTCTCGTAGTTATTACGTTGTTCAGGTGCGGGCGACGTAGTTTTGTTTCATCATGCACCCCCAGCCTCCCCCACCCCTACACTACAGTACAGTTTCGTCGCGTCTGAAAATTAATTCCTCTACATAATCAGAACTTCCGTAAGCGCGCCGCCCGCACCGCCGCGCCGTAGCTTCACTCTCGCGAAAGATATTTATTTGGTTGCAGTTTTATACTTCTTTTAAACTTTGCGTTCTTTGATGTGCGAGTCAAATCTATTCATACCTCTTCGTAAAGAATCCGAATAAGATATTACTGTACAATCTCAGAAAATTCAAAAATTCTTAAAATTTAATAATCGTGTGATTATTGATTTTAACTTTTCAGACTTAAAAATAAAAGAAATATAAATAAGCAAAGCTGGATATTAAAATCTATTTTATAATTGTAGTAGTAGTTGTATCTTTATACGTTAATATAACTTTATTAGAGTTACTTTTTGGTTTTTAATGGTTTTTAATTTTGGTAAGTCAATTGCGTTTACAAATATATATAAAATGATTCTGCTTTCAATAAAATATTTTAATTTCATTTTTTTACTACGAAAAAGTACTTTTCTTTATATTATCCAACTTCGAGTTATTCAAACATTTGAACGTTGACGTTGACGTTCTAACCTAGAATCGAACTCGTTTCTTCTATCAAACTAACGAACGATCCACGAGCCACCGTGTTGTAGTTAAGACAAAAAGGCCCAACGTCATAATTAAAAAAATCTCGTGCCTGCAAAGAAAGGGGGAAGTGGCGTGAAAGCAAGACGGATGGGGCGCCACAGAGGGGCTCGCAAAGACAATGTGCGCTTTGGACGCTCAGCTTAATCATAAATATATCAAGCGGAGACGCGGAAAGCAACGTACACACTTGCCAAGCGTTTTGCGTTTCGAACATATTAACTTTAACGCTTCCTACACTCATAGCCCACTAGGATCTTCACTGGATCTTACTATGATACACTAGGATCTTTTCCTGTGCCATGAATACACAAAGACGACAAAAACACCCAGACCCAAAACAGAAATCATAATTCGTCGTTTAAATATGAGTTTAGCCGGAGACCGAACCCGTAATACTCTCCAAGTCAGATTGTCCACGTTGGTCGTCACTAAATATACATTTTATGCATTAAAATAAAAGGTTAGAGGGAAATTGAAAGATGCATCTATTGCCCGCATCGGAAAACCTATACCGACTTGAATTATTATTACAGAACTAATTTATACATAGACGGTGAAAACAACAAATTCTATATTTTATAAATATCTATAAATGTTTATTGCTTTGAAAATTATTCTATAGTAGTGTTTTTAAATAAATAATAAAAATCTACGATAATTTTAAAAGGGATGTTTTTAAAAGAAGATATTCTTCTTCTAAAAACATCTCTTATAAAAATCAATTATTTCACGATAAATTAATACCATGCCAATATGTATGTGGTTGGTTATTACAACTGTGATTGGTTAAAAACAATGATGTAATTTACTTTAGATGTATTTTTGGTTCGACTTCGCCATCTATGTACCACTACTGTGGTCAGGTTTCAAACCTTTAGTAGAACTGATAAACATAATTATATGTTTAATTATTATAACATAATTTAAATGTTTAAGAACAATTAAGAATGTAGATAAATTTCTTTCAAAATACAAATATTTTAGTTCAGAATGTATTACTTAGAGATTTTTTTAATCAACAAGCTTTGTGTCGTGTCCTCATTAAAATTTTGCAACAGAAGAAAGTCCAGGTCTAACCTTATATGTATTACCATATCCTGATTATTCACAAAGGAGTTGCTATTTGTAATTCTTAGTTGATTATTTACCAAAACGCATAACTATATGCATCAAACTAAGGCCCCGATAACTTACTTTAAAACAAATTACTTTGCCAAGATTGCGCAGGCGCAATTTGTGCTTTGTCGTACTTATATTATACATATCGTTACATACCAAGCAAACCGAGAGAATATCTACTGTCCGTATTTCAATGTAAATGAACTCTGAAAGTGCTCTACATATTTTTGAGCAAGTGTGTAAGTGGCTCAAAAAAGCTCGAAGGAGGCATGCACATGAGTGTATGAAAGTTAAAAGGGGTGTTAAAACAAAACGGATGAGTTCGGACAAAGGAAGGAAGCGACGCGTTCCTCGGATTACAAGCCTTTTGATACTGCGATTTACACGAGTAATAAGAGAACGCGTAACATATTTTGATTAATGAATCCATCTTTATTTATGAAACACGTCATCGCTTTGAAAGCTTTAAAGCACTATTGATCCCTAAAATCCGTTGCTTAGGCTGTCAAAATCAAGATATTTAGTACATTTTGATCAAAAATGTTCTCAATGTTGTGTTTATTGAAAATAAGTGGGAGAGTTCATTATCAATTTTAAGGGAGGGAAGTGGAAAAGATCCTTCTTTAAATTTATGTTAGCTTAAGTAATCTTTTGATAAAATTCAAGTGTTTCCTGAATTCATATTTCTGATGTTTGATATAAATAATTGAAATTATTATTATTATTCACTTTTAAGATGCTAGAAATCTATGTGGTTCGACTCCGGAAGAACTACCGACACAGCTACTTCTGGCGAATAATAGCAGTGTTATGCAATGCTGCGTTCTAGTCTCAAGGATCTGATAAGAGAAATAGAATTATCCGAAGCGTTCCAGCTTAGTCCCCAGGACTAGCAACGTATGTGGCTAACCTCAGGTAAAACTGACTAGAAATGTTTATGAGCGGCAGTCGCCACTTCCATCAGGTAGATTGCATGCTCGTTTGCTACTTCCATATTATAAAAATGCAACATAATCATGGCACATCTGATAGCAACATATACATATTATACTCCATTGCTCTTGCTTATCTTGTTACTTCTAAGTGAGGGGCAAATCTTTCAACTGAGTTTTAAACTATTGAACCCTAGTGGATTACGCTGAAGTTTAGCATACCTACACGTTTGGTTTTGGTAAAAATGCATGATAAGCTTAGTAACATCATTCTAAATCTAAAATGGCGGACGCCCCAGGATGATATAGTTATCGTAGATGACATGACAACATTTTTGTGTAGGTTTGCCATTTTTAGGTAAAAGTTGCTTAGAAGAAATAGGTATCTAAATGGGTAAATTAGCTTTACGTACTCGTATTTTCTAGTCAAAAATACGAGTTCTTACCTAAAGTATTAGGTAACAAGAAACATAGTAATGTTTCTCACAAGCGAGACCCCGCGCTAAATAGGTATAATACCTACATATGTATTGACGACCCGCGTGGCGGAGCGATCACCATACCGGTCTGACGGGCACTGGGTTCCGGGTTCGATTCCGGGCCATACAGACATCAGAATGATGAATTTGGATTTCTGTTCTGGGTTTGGGTGTTTGTGTATTCGTCTTTGTGTGTCCTTGGCACCCGCGACACAGGTGAAAATCCTAAAGCTAAAGGGGCTATGAGTGTAGAAAGCATGTTTTTGTTTTAAATAGCTATGTTTTATCATTGATAGTATAATTGTACAAATTGATTCTATTCAGTTCAAATACAGTTCAACCCTTTCATGTCTTGTAGCGAGGTAAATATATCATCTAGGTTAGAATGGAATAATTTAGCGCATAGACCGTTTACATAAATTATTTTGTATCTTTGATGAAAACGTTATGGAAACGGGTAAGTTTACTTAAGATTTATATTACGTTTTCCTTTACAATTACCTAAATCAAGTCATAATTTATTTATAACAGTTTTGATCCTGTATTAAAATCTCATGTCGGATGAATTTTCCATAAAAAAATAATCTTCTTCCTTCAATTTCTTTTAAATGTAAGTATAGCTATGAGAACGTCTTATAAATAATTAGTAAAAGAAAACCTGCTGGTTTAAATGAACCGTAGATCAGTCACAGTTAAAGTTCTATCATACAAATATTTCGTAAAAACACAAATTAGAAAAAAGTAGCAGCAAAAAATTATATGGTAATCGAGTGCAAAGTGCATTGAGTCACAAAAGCCCCTCAACGAGCTAATACCGATGACAGACATCACTCAGCTAATTAGCCCTTCGTTAGTTACCATCGTAGTTACAAACTCCATACCGCTACTGGCTGCAAATTACTAAACACTGTTATCTCTGTCCGCACAGCAAGCGTTCCTACGCTGATAGACACTCAGTTAATTAGCAGTTAGTTAACTAGTTTGCGACTGCCAAAGCACCGCACGTCTCACTGAAAATCCAGCTAACAGATTAGCTATTATTGTTCTTGGTAGTGATAGCGTGGCAGTTGAAATGCGTCAATCGAGATAACAGGTTCGAGTCTCAAACCCACATCTGATTTTTCAGTAATGTGCATGTTAGATATAAATTACTAGTTCTCAGAACGGCTAAGGAAAACCTAGCAAGGCATCTTACGCGCCTGCGAGTTCTTATAAAAATTCTCATGGGTATTCAATGTCTACCAATTCGTTGTGGACAGCGCGAGAGACTATGTCCTAAGCATCTCTTCATCTTAAAGAGGGTGACAAATAAATATATTTAAACAGTTAAAAAAGGTCTCTAGTGTGTTATGTGGGAAAATTTGGCAAAAGGTTTCGTCAGTCCACAGGAGTGTGGCTCGATCGGAGATATCTCCCAGGTCGGTCCATCGGAGCATCCCCCCGCCAAGCCTCTTTCTCGAGGAAGCGGGTCTTGCGGTTCGGTGAAAGGGTGCCAATGCTGCCTC
>DWLI01002604.1:0-12938 GCA_018249915.1 Cecropterus dorantes dorantes
CACTAATAAAAGACAAATAGTTTTTGAGTTTCCTCATTTCCGTCATTTTAAGGAAATACAAAGGATCATTTGTAAAGGAGTTGAATTTATAATTAAAAAGATTACTAACGATTTTTATGAAAAACCTTTAATCTATACTAATATTATAAAGCAGTAGTGTATGTTTGGTTGAACGGGGGTAATCTCAGGGACTACTGGTTCAAATTGAAAAAAATATTTTTGTATTGAGTAATAAATTTATCGAGGAAGGCTATAGGCTATATAACACCATGCAGTGTTTGATTGTTCTTTTTTGCACAGCCAGTACCCATATAAAAGACCTTGCATTGCTACATGATAGACGTGCTACATATCACCCACATAGGGAAGTAGCACTTCTTGGTAAGCAGTAAAATGTACACTAACAATACCAGATAACTTCCTGATAACATACTCGTAAGGAGTATTATACCAAACTTTAGGGTTATGGTTGTGACTTGCCTTTTATAAACTATTTAAAGACAACCAACGTATTAAAATGTAGATTGTTTGTAGAAATACATTTTTGTATTGCTAGGTTTACGTTGGTTGTAAGTCTTACTACTTGTAAGCATAAGCAATAACAAATCATAATATATCTCATATTTATTTAGGACGCTTTTTTAAATTAATTTCAGCTTTTGATAAAATAAATACAATGACTCTTATAAATTGGTTATCTATACTAATATTATTAAGTAGTACAGTTTGTTTGGTTGAATGGGCTAATCTCAGGAACTACTGGTTTTAATTTAATTTTTTGTTTTTGTATTGAATAGTCCATTAATTGAGGAAGGCTATAGGCTATATAACATCACTCTATGTTTGTTTGTTTTTTTTTCTTATTTAGTAGCGGGTGAAACCGAATAGTATAATAGCATAATATAAATTTTATGTAGATACCAAGTAGGCATGAAATAATTTGTTTAGTTTCAGGATAAAAGGATAATTTTTGAAAATAGAATGTTCCATTCGAGTATCAAATGTATTAAAAAAAGTAACTTTTTTGGTAATTAACTTAAAGTAAGGTTTATTTTAATTACTATTAAATATACTGTGACACACTTCCACAATGTTTGGTATAAAGTATTGTTTCTTTATTTGTATATGTAGTAAACATTCTGAAAATAGATGTAGTGTTTGGTTGGTACTACTACAGAAACCAGGAAAATATTTCTGGTTCTGATTTGTTTTGTATGTACACTAATTTCCGTAAATACTTCATTGTAATCTAGTATTTGTACACTTTGTACCTACTATCCATTTCCTGTTATTGTCTGTCGATTGCGTATTAGACGAAAATTGAATTCCAATCGACCAGTTACTTGAGTTATGGAAATGTCAAGAACCTATAGGAAACTTACCGTTAGCAAAGATCTCGAAGTAGGCATCGATGATACGAACTCGTTTGTGGAGGACCCCTGCGATGACTGGCTATCGCAGGAGAAGTCCGAGTGGTTGGACTGGCTATCACTAATTTCAAGCTTCATCGTCATCAGATCAAGTTCTCAGAACGTTAACACAACAGGTCCAAATTTACGTAATTGTTTCAATCAGCGTAAACTATTACCACAACGTATTATCTATCGAACACTAAGATAAGTACATCTATCTGACAGTTCATTGATGACAGTATCACATCAAAATAAAAAGCGCGTCAAAGAAATTAGAAGCGAACGAGATCACAACAATGATGACTCATCACTCATCAGTGCAGTTTGCACGATGACGTCGGCCTCGCTTTGGGGATGCCCTTCTCCTGAGAATTTCTTACTTTGTTATTACGAAATGTCTTAACCGCCCACTTTTATTTCGTATCATCATACTTTTCTATTATGCTATCCTACTTCAGCTTAAGCAATTTGAAGGGTGATCTCACCGTCTAATAATAGCGTTATGACGCGATATTCCACCAATGAGATACAAATATGCGATTGACGTCACATCAATTGAAAATTCTTGAATGATAGAAAGAGAAAGACTGATACCAGCGCTTATAAGCTTATTCTCTCTTTCACTGTTTATTGTACTAGAAATGAGCAATAAATTCACCAATTCTTTTTTTCTAAGAACTGTATGTTTATATGTTTACATAATAAATTAATTTTAATTTATAACTCTTTGTTTTGTGTATGATTTTGAGTAAAATTACCTACTATAATAATCGTAACTCTATAAAATCGTATATGATTATGTCATCGATCCTAAGTGAACGATAACGAAAATCATAATCAAGTAAATCAACAACTTTTATCAGGAATTGATCTAGCTATGTACCAATATTTATAATTTGATCTCTCGTTGTTCTCTCTGAGTTCATGAAGAATATCCATCTTAGATAATTTTATGGTTCAATTAGAAGGAGATCTCTAACGAAAGGTTGTATTTATATACTGTAGACTTATATCAATATTTTAATGATCTAAGGATATCAATAGGTTGATCATTAAACGGTTGATGATATTAAGTTGATATTTACAGAATTTACAAACTCTTTTTTGAATCACATAATTATTTTATTGAGGTAAGGAATCAGCCAATTAGTTCTTAGGCAATTTTTTATTTCAGTGTTATTCATCTATGCTAGATGGAAACATTTAGAGCGCGAAGCAGATACATTTGTTTAAGTGTAGTTGGTTTTGTTTAGTTTAGTAGTCAATATTAAATGTTAAATTATGGTGGAATCAACAACAAGTTACATTTTCACTACAGTGTAATAAATTAGAGTGGATATATGTTTCTTGTTGAACGAAAACGCAAATGTCAACTAACATGTGTCAACAAATGTCAAGTCGCGATTCAACACAGCTGTCCAATGTATTGAAGTAGCTACACAGTGCTTTTATTCGTAATTTACGTTTGGATTTTAAATAGTAGAGGACAGATTAAATTAGTGAATAGCGTATGGATATTAAACGAAGACATTTTATAGATATTCATTCATACACTAGATAATTTTCATAAAAAGTGGTGTTGTTTGTAAAAGTTTGGAAACATGTCGGGAAAAAAATGTAAGCATTGCGGCTCATCTGAGATCGAAGTGGATCCGTCGAGAGGTGATGCGGTGTGCACGAACTGTGGCTCAGTGTTGGAGGACAATTTAATAGTCGCTGAGATTGAATTCCAAGAAAATGCGCACGGAGGCGCTTCGGCTATCGGTCAGTTCGTCTCCGCGGAGACTAAGGGCGGCGCATCTGGGTTTGGCAGAGGTAAGGATTTTTGTTTTTAACATAGAAGTAAAAAATGAGCATGCAGTCCATTTGATGGTAAATGGTCACCACTGACTATGGACATGTGTAATCAACCCCAGGTAACATCAATCTTAATTGAGGTTAGCCACTGATGTGATGCGACCCCTTAGGGCTGTCAGACCGCCTTGGTTAAGTATGTTTCCCATACCACACCCATCAGACCAGAACTCAGCACTACGTAACTCTGCAATTATTAGATAGATATAGTTGTGGAGTTCTAACACCTTTAATACATCACCCTTAAAAAAGTATTGCGTGGTATTACATCTTTGCAGAGAGAAGAATTTTTTTTTTATATAATATTGAAGTAGCAAATGAGCATGCAGTCCACCTGATGGTAAGTGATCACTGCCGCCCATGGACATCTGTAAGTAACTTCATATAGAACATAAGTTCTATCTGAAGTCAAACACAGATGCGTTGCTACTCCCGAGGACTGAGATGGTCGCCTCATGTAAAAGTGTGCCAGCAACCACACCCTTCCAACGAAACGCAAGAACTGCTTCACGCTAGAAATAGGTGTGGCGATGGTACTTTCCCGGTCGAACTACGCTGGTTCTACAACCTCTTGTGTTAGTGTCAAGGCTAATACGGATACGGATCACAACTTTCTTACAAACTTACTACGTGCGCATGTCACGGCAAGATCCGTTTCAGATCCACCAAAAAAGTAACGGATACGGATAAATATCGTTTCTCGTGCCTCGAATGTCCACGGATAGGGATATGGTAACGGATATCCGGCACATCACTAGATATTACGTTATTGAGCAAGGTAAAAAAGGGCTCTGTAATTTTATCCGACTGTATGATAAGGTCTTCGCTCCCTTCACAAACATCACATCACACCTTCTCAAAGATATTTTGTGAGTCCTTCTAGTTGATGGACGTCAGAGGGACTGCATGTATGTTACCTACTTCACCACATACCTGAGTTGTCCTGTCCATTTTGCACAGGAATGGTAATCAGCTTGGTGCCTTCAGGCAGCATCGGGTACTGGAGAGCCTTTCTGGCTTTGGTATATTTGCGACGGTCAGCCCAGCGCCTGAATAAGCATTTATGTCTATGAGTATATAAAAATTAAGCAGCAAGTGTGGCAAACTAGACACCACAGCACAACAATATATATCAACTTTTACAAAGCATATGCATAAAATGTATAAAATCATGTGTCGATAAAATGAACAGATATTTTACTAAAGCATTTAATATTAGGTTAGCATTAAATGATAATATAACTAGGTAGAAATAAAGTTCCTGTGTATTAAATGATAAAGATTGTAAAAATATGAAAAAACGAGTGTAAGTAGTGAGTAGAATCTTCAAAACTAATGGCAATTTATACTGCTGGTGAAGAGTTGAATTAAATGGGACTTACTTGACTGTAGATCTTATGTATTCTCCTAACATAAAACAAGTATAGTATCACAGTATAAACATAATATAGAGAGGAAAAGATTTGAAAGACAAACAATAATGGAGAAAGACAGTTCAAGTGAGAAAGAAACATTGTTCAAAGTAAACTTACTTGAAATGCATAATATTAAGGGTTTTGAACTTGAACAACTTCTTGCAGTAATCGTTAACCTGCTCGTGGGATAGATGCTGGGTCTTCCAGCTGGTGTTGACTGTCTCCACTCTCGGCGACGGCATCACTATACCACCAGGAAGCACTATCGGTTGTCTGTTCGGCGGGATCTCAATATCATCGAAAGAATCAGTTGGTTTCTCATTTGTATTGTTCTCATTCTCCACAACCTCATTTAAGTTCTTATTGGTGTCATTTGTTGTTGAATTATTATCTTCCGCGTAAAGAGAATTGTCGTCAACCGATTCTTTAAGGTCTTGACTGTTTTCTGGACTTATATCATCCAAGTCATCGTCATTTAAAATTTCGGCTACCGAATCTTTTTCCTTCTGATTATTTGCTGTTACAATCTCATTACTTTTATTATTATCAGCGACTTCCATAGCATTTTCATCGTTTTCCTTTGCATCTGCATTAAGAACTGGACAGGCCTTCTTGTCATTTGCTGAAGCGCCACGTTTAAACGGACATTGGCTTAATATAGCGTCTATATTAATAATTGTACCACTTGATGCTCCTTTTGATTTATCTTTAGCAATTTTATCAACATTTACGACAGTTGGGGCCGAATTTGATTTTTGATCTTTTTGTATCGTTGAATCAGTTTTTTCCTTGTTATTCGTATTCCAAGCGCCTGATCTTATTTGCTCTTCGACTTTTTGGTCAATTATTTTTTGTTTCTCTTCCTCTTCTAGCGCACGCCGATACGCATAACATGGTATCGCACTGATCGGTATATCGTGCCTCTGGAAGAGAAAAATGCTAATGACAGTACGTACCAATTCGGCGTAATCAGGAACTAATATTTTTCTAACAAGGACCACTGACATCAGGTTTATAAAACCTTTGTTATGGCACCTACAGCATTAAGTGGGTCGATGTGACCTATTGTGGGTCGACGAATGTAAAAAGCATGTTTTAAAGTATACAATACTTAGAATTACAAACAATCTCATCAGTTTCTTACCTTAGCATTGCCCTTGCCCAGAAAATACGGTTTAGAGAGAGTGCACACACGCGAAGCGCGGTGCACATACACGGGCATGCCGCTTTGATGACGAATCATGATCCAGTCCAGGGGAAGAACTTCAAAATGATTCACACCTTTCTCTACAAATTATTAAAAAAAAAATAAACACCCTTAACAGCAATAATATGACACCAAAATTCAAATTATCATGGACATAATAAAATGTCAGAGGAACTATAACAGAGAAGAAGATTTCCAGTAAGTCACACTAACCTTGCCTGGTATTCTGTGGTTAATCACAAATAGTACAAACTTTAATGCCTAAGGATACATGTTCAAGTCAGAAAATGCAATGGCCTAGTGTGGAGCGCATGTTTAAAATCTAAGGTGACTTACCCTCAAGAATAACTTTCTCCCGAGTGACATATGCCTTTTCCTTGCGTTTAGGAGCGCCTTTCAAGGCATCGGGCAGGTCCTCCTCGAGCATCTTCTCAATCTCCTCCTCGGGCAGGTCGGCTGATTCGCCTACAAATTCGCGAACTTATCTACTACGGTCTATGGCAATACACATAGATAATATATTGAAATACCACGTAACGAATTCTACACCGTGTGCATAAGTTTATTGATTGTTTTTTTATTTATCTGAATGATACGTGAACATAAATGACGAATTACCTAATGATTGTTTCTTCATCTTAAGGAATTGAATAAAAAAATACTTAGTTACGTTTTGAGAGGAATTTTACGCAAACATATATGAATAATTTACTAGTGGCGATTGCTAATTGGAAAACCGAATAAAGTGATGCTCACGGATTTACATACATTGAATCTTGTTTATTAACAAAAAGAAATTGCCATTAAGAGCCAAGGCAGTGATACATTAATGTGATTATTTCGCACACGCTAACGGGTTATTGTTCGATACGTCACATCTCTAATTTTTCACAAATATTCGCTTTAATAGTAAAGAATATCTTCGAAAAAAATCTTTAATCCAAGCCCCACACAAGGATTTTCTTCTGTCGTGGGTACCATGGACACACAAAGACGAATACACAAACCCACAACAGAATTTAAACTCATCATTCAAATGTCTGTCTGATCGGGGATCGAACCCGAAACCCACTGGGTGTCAGACCGGTATGGTGACCGGTCCGCCACGCGGGTCGTCGAAGGGTCGTCTAGTTCTCTATATTCCCAAAGGAGGATGATGGATTAAGTCTCCATTTTACTGCAGCCCTATACATTCTAACCGCTCAGCCACTAAACATGCGCTTGGCGCTGTAAGCGTCAGGATTGAACGAATTTCAGCTTGCGGCGGAATTTAGTAGCCATATACCCCTCAAATCAGACACATATTTTTTTAACGCTCAAAGCTGACTCTTGCAACGCAAAGCGATTAACGCTCGGCGCCAATGCTTTATGACCCTCGGCTAAGAGAACTATGCTCAGCGGTAGAGAAATAAATGATAACTATAATAGACTGGACGGTAATGCTTACTAAAATAAATCCCTGTCCTAATCAGTATATAACAAGAATCAATCAATTATATTCATGAAAGTTGTGCATTTTATGTGATATTAACAACAGAGCATGCATCATAGTTGTTAAAAAGTGATACCCGTGGAGCTGTCGGAATCATCACAGTCATTGCTATCCTCATCATTGGACTTCAACTCATCGAGAACTCTGAACTCCCGCAGCTTCTCTACCTCTTCCGGAGTCACGAAGTCATCATACTTATCATCGGCAGTGAAATCAATCTCTGTCGTTTCTTTTGCTGGTTCATTAGTTTCCGTGGGTGCACCATCGGCTGGTGGACCTTCGTCTACCCTCTGCCTTTTCGCTGGAGGCACCCCCCCGTCCTGAGCATCACTATCGTCACACATCTTACCCTACCTAAAAATTGAATACAAAATGTCAAACTTGGTTAGTATAAACCTACCATTACTAGTGCATAGTGCTACTGTATACACTGGCTTATCCAGGATAGTAAAAAGACAATAAGAAACTAGTCTCCAATATAAGTCAAAATCTGCAAAAAAGAAGATCCGATTTTTCAGAATCATGAGCTCAGAATTTTAGGAACAAAAAACTTGAACATCTTAGCCTATCCCTCATTTCCTCCCCTGGAACCGCAACTGGTTAGCAAGATCCTATCAAATACATGTATAACAGCAGTATATGCCAAGTTCCATGGCAAATTAAATATTCTATTAAATAAATTTATATTCAAAAACATTTTTCAAACGAGGTATTTACTAACGCCATTTTGCTTTTTCGAATTTTTGTCATAAAACCCTAACAGAATTGGCGTGCCATTGCGGGTCGACGGCCATATTGGATTTAGAATGACGTTACTAAACTAATCATGCATCCAAAACTAACATGTATCAAAATTTCAGTCCAATTGGTAAAGGTTGACAGGTTTAAAATTTAGTTGCAAAATTTGCCCATCTCATCACAAAGACTTGGAGTTAATAACATCGAAAGGTTAACATTCTCACCACAATAAGTGTTGTTAGAAAATCCATGTATTTTTTTACTTTTAGACTTAATTTTATTGTTTTATATTTATTAATAATTTTGCAACTTAATTTATTATAGCCTGCCCAACCATAATTCCATGCATCCTGTGAAGAAAATGTAACCCATGTTAAATCCAACTTGCTTTTTTTTAGGGCACTGGTGAATATAATTTTGCTACAACTCCTACAGAAATAGCATGGGTCAACATAAACAAAAAAAAACTATTTTTATTATTCAATGTTGATGTGGAAAAGAAATCAATAAAACACAGAATATTTATTATCACTCCCAATATTTGGTGATATTAATGTATATTGTTAACTGTGCGTGATATGTATATATTTCTATGAAACAATTAGAAATAATATTTTTTCTGCTGCCATCCACTTGGTGTTATTTGATTTGAATTAGTTTTTCACCAATATTTCCTATAGTACCCTCATAAAACTCATCTGAAACATTAGATACTGTCCGAAATATGACAGTTGTTTAATTATGGAAATCACACAAGTCATTGTTCTAGTTGTAAATAATATAAACACAAAAACTGCTCTCATTCTAATAATTCAAACTCTGTAATTGCTGAAATTTAACACTTGCACATACCACTTTTCACAGGAGGCACAGAATTCTTTATTTTGCTAAGTACTACGGTTTGGCTTGTAACTTTAATGAATTTTGCAATACGTAACAACTAAAATTTTTTATGCTGAATAACTTAAACTTGTCAGTCTAAATAAGGCTTTAAGATTTCAAAATAATAAACAAGTATATACCTTACCTTAATAAAAATATATTTTCTGTTCTGTGAATGTATAAACCAAACAACATGTATTGTGTAGAAAATATTTATATATATTTGACTGTGTAGGAGCCCATAAACACATAACATTGGTTTTAAATAGAGTATTGAAACAATGATAAGATTATGATAAAAAAAACCGAGTCCATGTGTAGTATTACCTCTACTGAGATTATGAAGGCTTAATAATATTAATCAACCAGAAACAGTAATGGAATTTCTAATTTAATAAACTTTTTTATCAAATGATACAATATAAAAAAATGAAATTTATATTCTATGCAAGCAATCCAATAAACAACATAATTGTCTATTCCATTCCATTATTTAATTTCTTTTCTTTTTTAATAATTCCATTACTTTTTCAACTAATTTACTTAATGATAACAAAGCATTGAAATTATTTTGGCAAAAAATATATTTACTTCCTAATAGGCATGTCAATCTACAATAGATTTTTCGAACATTCATTAAAATTATTTTGAGTTATACAGTTGATTTTTAATGTCGAATTGAAGTGCTTTATAGATTCAATCAATTGATCCAATGAATATATTAAAGCCAGCATTTTAGGATTGCACATGTTCAACACAACTATCAATTTTCAAAGCATTCAACCAAATAGGTGGATACTCAATAATAAATCGGGTTTATTCATATAAACACTATATATGAAGAATTTTTATGGTTTCAAATTTTAAATAGAGACACATATTTATATGGTCTAGTTTTTTGATTTTGATTAGAAGTTCATATGGATTATTGCTGCATTTTTTATAATAATAGATATTCTTGTAGTCATGTAAGTTAAACCTGTTGCTACTGAAATAGAGCAACACAAATTAATTTTACTGGTGAACAAAAAAAAACCACATAAACCTAAGATTATATTTTTTGTATTATAATATTTTAGTTTTTATCAACAAAACAAAGTAATTGCTCCACAATGCAATTATAATGTTAATATTGCCTTATGATTATTATTATCTGTTATATTTTGCTTCAGGAACATCTCATTGTAATATCCAACAATTACCAGTGTGTAAATTTGGGGTCCAATTGCCTTGGCATCGATTATCTATCGTCAAAATGTCTTGGTGAAATCTTTTACCATATTCATCTCTGACAGTGACAAATTTACAAGAAAGAGGTATAAATGCAAATATAGGAAGTACACTTTGCCGACATATTACAGCTTTACACCTTATATGTTTATAACAGCTCCACGACAATAATATTATAGTAACTCGGATAGATTGATATCTGAGAAAATTAAAAATTACTTTCATGAAAGATTCTCAAGCTGATTTTTGCATCACTCTGTTTAGGATCTCTTTCAAGTATCAAAAGCGATTACCATTCCTATCCATAGCTTTCACAGTTTTTCATGAGCCGAAGTTTTATGTGTAAAGCCGGTTAAAAATATGTTAACACAGCAGATATGTGGATCGTGCACTACTAAAGGCATCAAATTTCTTCACTGAGTTTTAAAAGTAATGACATTTTTTACACTTTCTAGACATTACTTAAAAATTACTTCACGCAAAACAACTACACTCTTCCAAAAATAAACACCGTGAAAATAAAATTCAAAGACCGTACCGTACCAAAACCGAGACCTGATGGAAACAAAATCAATATGGTTTTATGACAGGAACTAAAAGTTAGTAAGCACTATTTTTGTTATAAAATGTTGACCAGTGTCGTCTATAAAATATTTTATGCTTTAGGTTGGTATTTATTTTCCCAATTCATATTTAATTAATAAATCAACATGCCTACTAGAAAAATTAACGAAAGACTAAATTGAATTAAATTTAGTGGACATTTATTAGAATAGACACTATTATCCACGTTTTGAAGTGCCCGGTGCTCTTGCTCGATGCTCACCTCTTGAAACTCTTGAAACTACCACAAATACAAAACAAATTAGCGCGACAAGTCGGAAGATAGTCCACAAACAGCGATAGACTTAAAAATCCAAGGTACGGCAGCAATTGGATTTTTTCCCATCGCTCTGTGTAGACTTTCGTGTCGGAGTGCGCGCTGCGACAACGGCCGACAAGGGGACGCAGAGTTGCGAGAGACTTGCTCCGGAAATCTATACAGAGTCAAGCCTCTAGCAAAACCGCCTCGTTGTTTAGGTCTCGCGCCGATGCCCTGTAAGAATCTGCCACATTACGTCGCAAAGCAATCGATTATGCACGTTTATAGTTAACAACCATGCTTGGTCGATAGCCGATTACTTCGCGACCACATAAATTATCTATCGCGCTTACCTAACACGCGAACTCGGGGCAAGGTAGGTAACTAAAGGATCTGCACTTTGAGCACTTAATGAATTAAGCACTAATGTATTAAATATTATTAAAGTACCACTAATTTACAAATTTCGAATTGCTAATATTCATAAAAGTAGGATTTTACGAATTCAACGAACGCATAGAGAATACAGAATAAATCAATACGGGTCAAACTCAAACCACCATGTCCAGTATAATAGAGAATTCGTTTTTTTTTTACATTTTTACAGCCTTGAATTCTGCCTTTTTGACTAAGAATTAACACTGTACCATTTTTCAATATGAGGCAAAAAACACCTTTTTATGTTTGTTTCGTTTCATTCATCAGTATAGTCAGCAAATAAAAAAATTATTTGATCGATTGAATGATTATATCAAGAAAAGCAAGTTTCATAAACAGCACTACAATGAAGTTTAGTTGTTTATATACTTAATGTTGTCACAACTTAGTAATAATTTGCAGTATTTTGATATGATTATTCTATTATAAATAAGTATTGAAAAAAAATATCCAAAACATCCAGCTTTTACATTTTATCGTACTTTTAGAACACCACTCTAATAAAACTCAAAGTCTTACAACTTACCTTAGATCATAACCTTTATTATTTTACTACAATGTTGGAAACGAAAAACCATATTTCTTAAGTTATTCCCATTCTAAATCCTTAATCATATTCAAAGTTTTAATGAAACAGCAATTATTTTATTTATGGCAGTTATACAGTAAATGAAAATGTATTATTGGAAATATTGACGTCCATAAAATCTGATGTTATTGTCAATATCTTCCTGATCAAAAAAAATCAGAATAAATTACAGTATGTACTAAGGGTGTGCGAATAATTCGAACTTACGAACTATTCGATTTTTTTAATTATTCGATTTTCTCACATAGGGCTTTTATGCATGAGCAGCAAATCGCTAACGGTAGAGGTAACTGTAGCTGTCGAAGTGTCGATACGTTTCGGCGGCAGCCGTCAATGCGTCGGCGGGAGACTTCGACCTATGTTGACGCTTGCAGTTGTTTTTTTGTAGCGTGCCGCGTCCGCCACTTTGTCAGATGACAGCAAATAGTTCAGGATAATTTTTAATAACTTATATTTTTTTTATAAAATAAAAACTGACTAACCTCAATGTCATGGCGATACTTGGCTCAGCTGAATTGATTTTCCGCATGCTGGCACCTTGGCGAGATATTGAATCTTTTAAAATAGCAGTTAGATCATCAAAAGAACTAATGAACATTCCAAAATAATTGAAAATATTTGCTCGTTCTTTCGTAAAAAAGGTGTAAAGGTGTAAAAAAGCGTCAATCTTAGTCTCTATTCATTAATATTTCTTGAAACTACAACGTCCGTGTTTTTTTGTTTTTATCAACGTCGACGAAGTAAACATAATAATAGTACTACTTCTTTGGAATTCATTTTACCACTGGCTCCTGTACAAAAAGTGGCTGCCGCAGAGCT
>DWLI01002605.1:0-12938 GCA_018249915.1 Cecropterus dorantes dorantes
GGTAACGCTTTGTTATTATACATTCCATATCGAATTTGCCCCCAGTATAGACAAATGAATAAGTATGTATTTGACGTGCCGCGTTGCGGAACGTTCACCGTACGGTGTGATACCCTGTGGGTTCCGGATTCGAGCCTTTATTTAATTGAGGGTCTTAGGATCGGTCACAGTTCCGGATTAACACGCTTATGTGGTTCGATCCCCGGCCAGACAGATATCTGAATGATATATTTTTTTCTCACGATACAGGAGATAATTTTGGTGTGGGGTTGAGTGTGTAGAAAACGCTTTAAGCGTTATATGAGTCTGGGTTCGATCTGTGTGACGCATTATGAATAGCTAAATCACTTATTTAAATTTCAATTCTGGGTTTATATTATCGTGTGTTCTCGGTTGCATGTGTCCATCGTCATATGTTCAGTATGATATGGTAATTTGATTATGATGTCACATATTAAACAAAAAAAGCATGATAATACACACATGGAACAAAGGGTCAGGATTTTCTTTTGAGGAGGGTGAAGGGCTATAATTTGATCTAAGATTTTATGAGAAAGATAGAGAGAGAGGCGTGGAGTTTAAGTATTCTAACCCCCCTAGATCAATAGAGTTGTTACGATTAAAAAATCGCTCCCCGTGGCGACTATGATATTTTAATCGTAACACTTCTCGTTCTGTCAAGTTATTCGGTTGCTAAAGATTTGTTTTAGAACCTTTAAATCTTTCCCATGACCTCAACCCATGGGGGAGTTCCAGTAACCCATTGATCGTGTGTACAGCAGCGGTTACAGCAAATACGCAATGTTTTATTGAATATGTATTTTTTCTTGTGCAGCAGTGGGTACGGCGGCGGCGAGGAGGGCTGCTCGTCGCTGGGCGGCGAGCTGGTCATCGAGGAGGCGGCCGCGTCGCCGCCGCGGGCGGACCACCCGCCGCACAAGCGGGCCAAGCACCACCATGTGAGTACCCCTGAACTTATGAACACCCCTGTGAGTACACCCCTGATCTTTCTGATATACAGGGTGTATGTTGCGCACCGAGTTAGAGAAAATATGTCCTTTGAGTTGCATGAATAATCCCAACATTTTGTATCGGGAATATTTCAAGAGGATTTATAAGCTATTTTTTCATGATAGCCAGTTCATAATTAAACAATCCTCTTTATCTTTTTAATGAATACAGTAAAAAAAATATTAACCACAATGGTGTTAGAGCGCCTACTTTCAATTATATGATATTAATATAATATCTTATAATTGAAAGTATATATTAATAAGGATAAAAATAATATAATGAGGATAAAACTATTATCTTTAAATTAAAATTGATGAATTTTGAATTCTACGGTTATTCATGCAAAACAGCGATTTCTATGAAAGTTTTTTTAAGAAGCAAACGAATAAGAGAAATTGGCATATTTAATTCATAATAATTCAAATACAATTTTAAAAAATCTCCATCTGCTCTAGTAGTGGATAGTGCACACATCAACATACACTTCAAGCGTTATTCTCTTTGTCATCAAAGCGTAGAGCATAACAAGATCACGAGCTCATGCGAAACGCATGATTTCAAAGAATTATTCGCCCAGAGGACATTTGGTTTGACATTATACCGATTTTAGTTTAAATATGCACAGTGAGCACAAAATATACGTTTGTTTATAGGTAAATTATTATATATTGTTTATTTATAGGAGCAATAGGTAACATGATATACTTACAATTCCAGATTTCGGATATGGAAGACCGGCGCGCGTATTGACGCCGAGTCACCGTCGCCTCTTCATAACAAAATCACTTTACGTTTCTTCAAAGGAGGTAAATAAAAAAAGACTGTATGTATGTGTAGACCAATCGGAGCGCGGTGTAAACAGCCAATCAGAGCGCGCGAATACTGCGCGATCCCATTGGTCCGTTCGACGCGGGGACGAAGTGTGGTTATAGCAATAAATTGACAGTGATTCTGACGAAGATGGATGTCGTCGATCGGAAATCGAACTTAAAGTGTTAAGGATAAAGTGTTATTACCGAGTGTCTTTGAATAGAGCTAAGTGCGGTGTTCTATTTGTTTTGTAAGCTCCGACGAGCGCGTGGACTCGTGTCTGACGTTTGTAATGTCAAGGTGACAGTTTTATTTTTTTTCTGTTTCGCGTTAATGACGGCTATGCAGTCAGCCTCGCGGACGTTCGTATGAATTTTGTACAGATATGAAATGTATTTGAGTTTTTAAGGGTTATTTTTGAGTTGATTGTTGTATGAAAAAAAAAACACATTGCAAAGATATAAACGTGAATATTATTTTTACTTGGAAAGCGAGAAAGATTTTAAATAAAATAAGTGTAAATGATGTTGATTTTATTTTCTCTTCGCGAACGTTATCGAGGTTCACTGCGTTATTTATGATCTACCAAGTGCAATGTACGGAAAAGTTATAATTTATTAAGTTTAGTTGTAGATTTAATTGCTTGTGTCATCAAAAATTAAATGAAAAACGTAATTGTGTTGTGAGTATTGTTTGAACGGATTTATATCAATTACAAAAAAATATATATATTATAATTATTATAATATACTATATAAAAGGACATTTACGTACGGTATACTAAAATATCGTTAGGTACATAACAAATAAATTTAAATAGTAATATGAAACTAATTTGTCAGTCTCACTGTGTCATGAAGAATGTCCGGTTAGTCAGGAAAGGTTAAATGGCCAATTGCATTAGACACCTTATAAGACATGATAACGTAATGGGTCTTCTACTTCAAAAATCGATGTTAAGGTCACAGACACTCACTGAAATTCACTATCCCATGCTCTGGCAAAGAAAAAACATCGACAGGGAACCGTGTCTAAGTTCATACGCATGTTTTATGCGCTTTGTAAAGTTTTCAAATGCGAATTTGCTTAATATGGCCCACGGGCTGATTCCTTCTTTTTCCCAAAAAATACTCATGCCTAGCAGTGGGACTATAATAGATTGACCATAAAATATGTAAATCCGTTTAGACAAATATGACGTCGAATATTGCAATTTAAAATAAAACGTATGAAAAATCCTTTATACTCAAAAGGCGATACTAATTATATCACCGGAATAGCCTTGCTACATTTAGATGGTTTGTACGAAGCATCCTATTTTATAAATATATATATTTGTGCGAAGTTTTTGGTGGTAACACTCAATGAGTATTACACCTATTCGTTTTTGTATATTAGTACTAATATCCGTAATGGAATATTCAACTGAGCTATAGACTATTCAGTACTGAATTTGTATCGCGTGTAGTGTCAGAATTGCTTCGAACATTTGTTAATGCCCTTTGTAAGAGAATTTAACTGTGTAGGGTTTTTTTTGCGGACAGTAAAGAAATATAATAAGTCTGGTTCTACGGAGCAATAATCTCAGCGATCATTGATGCAAATATGTGTTTAAATAATCCATCCAATCATTAATCTTTTTAAGTCGACTGCTGGACACACATACCCTAATAGGGGGTTGGTGAGCGCATTGGATGTTGGTGTTATATGGCTTTCTATGGTGTTATCCACGGGAGAGCGGTCTTTGTCAACTCGAAAAAATATTATTGTTAATACAATTTTGCCCTAATGATATTGCAGTTATTAGATAGATATTATATATTGTACATTGGATGACAATCGAATACTTTACGCCTCAAGCCATAAGTCCGTCTTACCCGCAATTCTGTATATTATAATATCTATAAACTTATGATATTCCTTAGTCACAAATAGATACAGGCGCATAATATTTATACATACGTTATATTATCATTTAAAACATCTATTTCGATATTTCTGCACTCTCTCCAGAACCTTACTTATTATATTTCATAATTAGGAATGTATATTTATAAAAAAAAAACGAATTAACGGAGTACAACTTTTTAAAATTACTCGTTCTTTGCCGGGTTCGATTCCCGATCTAGATAAATTTACAACAATATTAATCTAAATATTAACCTCTTTGAAACATTTTATCTATCCACTTGACGTGTAGTAAATTTTTTCAAATGTTAATAATTATTGATAATAATAATATTATAATATAATAATAAAAAGTGTACCTAAATGTTAACCAATTTCGAGTCTTTTTAGATAGCTATTGGATGTTAAAAATAATAGCCCAATTTCCCACTTGTGGGCAATTTTCTTCTGAATGCGCCCTTAGTCTCATCTATACATTATATACATAGGAATTGTATTCGAAATTAAATTCTTAGCATGTGTTTATTACGGATATATTATCGTAAATATTTCGACCATTCTTGTCCAAAACAAGACAATTATTATAGAAGTAGTATTTTGCGTGTGCGAGGTAGGTGTGAAGTGCAAGAAACTATTTTATGAATCTGTTATTCAAGGGTCCGTTTATAGAGAATCATATTCGCTACCGAAATCGGCTTCCATGTTATATTTTACTTAATATTCCAGTGATAATAAGAGCTACGGTGCCGACATTCGGTTCCGAAAATCCGATTCAATATAAGCGTCTTTAACTAATCGCTCTGTATACGAGTATATAATTTTGTTGCATTCAAAATAGTATAAAATGCGGTTTAATAAAATATTTTCTCCCGAATGTATGAATGGAATGGACTATATCTTAATTTTCGTTTACAAGCATTGTTTTAAAGTTTTAATAACTTTCAATGTATCTTACAAAAGGTTGTTTCTATTTATATTTGTTTATCAGATACTGGATTTTGGTTTTGGATAGTTGTGGAGTACCGTAAAATCCTTAGTATAGTAGATTTTTTTTTAAATAAATAAAAATAATGGACAAAAGCTTTGCGAATGTAAGTTATTTGTCCAAATCATATGATCGTTTATTCATTTCGTAGTGTACAAACATATGGATATGACACGTTATTTAAATAATACATAGTGCAATTTACTTGTACTACATCAGATTCAATTATGACTTTATTTTTGGTCTTTCTCTTTTTCTTATAAAATTAATTTATGAAACTACGCAAACGTGGTGTAACTATCAAAGGATTTTTACGGTATTGCCATTTTAAATAAAAGATAAAAAATAAATGAGCTTTACATTTGCAATACGGAGCGCTCAGCAGTTCGCCTACAAAGGCATCTTCCCCAAGAGGAAGGGCTGTTAACGCATTAGGGTATAAGTTGATTCTAAGCTTTATTTATATATGGAAATATCGATCAAATTTATCGTTTAACACGAAACTAGTTGACTTACCAAACGAGTGAAAGTTGTTTGTGTTTTGTTACTGTTGTAGTTTTAAAAGTACTTGTACGGAAACATAAATAATTTTATTTATTGTAATGCAAAATGAATAAATATTTAGTCGTGAGCGTGTAAGTGTAACGTGACGTGTGACATGTGCATGTCGGTGTAACTAACCCACATGTCATCGTGAGGGAACGCTTATAATTCTGTACGGTTTTAGCTTGGTCTTGTGAGTTGCGCGCAAGACGATATATTTCTTTTAAGAATGTTCGAAGAGGAAGTACATCTCCTTTTGTTGTTGCTAGTGGCTATGTGCACGCTAAATTTGGTACTACCCAAGTGACGTCATTCCCAATGACATGCAAAAGGTCGAATTGACATGATACTATGATACCCGGTTGTGCAGACATTTTATTTATTGTTAGGTTCTTTATATTTACTGTTATTTTTTTATTAATGTTAGTTGCAAGACATGTGAATAATTATTTCTGTTTTTTTTACTAGTGTGTATATGTCGTAATTTCATAGCGATAAAACGACAAACTCTAATAAAAACAGCAGTATTAACAAGATGATGGTTGGTACTATTTTTTGTAGATACACTTCCTAAAGGCAATTATTTAATAATACATGTATCTATATGCTTTGAATATACGTGGTTGGCGTGTTGAAGTGTCAAGTTGCGTAGTCACATAGTAACTAGCAAAACATATGTTTATATCCACAGACAGATATGAAAATATGCAGTATGTAATTTACGAAATTTTTTACGTATGTATTTTGTTTATTTGAACTTAGATTTTGGACTTAATGATTACAAGGGACAAATTGACTTTTTGAACGTTTTTCTTTGGATTTCGTTTAGTTCAACCAAACCTTTAATAAAGATATGTTGATTGAAAGAAATACACTAATATAATGAATGAATTTTATTTTAATTAAGCAATTAATCTGAGATATCTGTTCTGTGGTTATAGACATGTTTATTTACATGTGACATGGCAGTGACAAGTCACTGACATGTCGACTTACGCGTAGCATGACATCTCTGAGTAACATGTCATGTGACGGGTGATGACATTGAGTGTAATTTTTTTTTATGAACATGTCTTACAACAGTTACGATTGTAACGCATGTCACAATAACGGTTTCGGTGTAATATGGCAAAAATATCTATGCCTTGTGATTTAGTAGTAGATATTCTTACGTTAACATTTCTCGGTTTAGGTGTAAAAAATATATACATATACAATAACATATATGTAATAGAAATTTAAAAAAGAGAATACAATAAATAAATAAATAAATAAAAAATTGAAATTGTAAACTAATTGTAATTTTAACACTATGTTTATTATACATACATATGTTATACAGAATATTATTAGAAATGTTAAGTTAGTGTAAATGATGTGCACGTAGAGTAATATGATAATCTTAGCATTTAAAAATATATATTTGTGAACTATACTTTAGTGAGAGGCTTTAGTTATGGGTGTCTGTACGTGTGTGCGTGTTTGAATCCCGATGTGTTGTGGTCGATCAAAGTTTGCTCGAATTCAGCTCAGCTACGAACACTTTGTATTTTATTATCTGTAATACAGTTTTACTGACATCAGTCTGTTTGCGCCGCAAAACATTTTTTATTTGAGTACCGCAAAGTATTTTTTATATACACCTTTTGTTTTAAGATGGTGTCTGACCACAATATAAATGGACATCGCGTCGGTTTGTCTAATAATTTATAACAACATTTAAATCGAATGACCAAGTTTTGTACGAAACTAAAATGACAATAATCATTTTTTTTACGCATAATTTTAGTTCTCAGTATCTCTTAAGTAATATAGACATGCCAACACATCGGGGTGTGGATAGTGTGTATAAATGATCTTAGTGGCTACGCAATGCTATACGACTCTTGTGTACAGACAATTATGAGAATTTTAGGATTTATTGATAATATCTCGTCAATAGCCTAATCAAATAAATCGTATGAGAAATGAAAATGAAAAAGGCAATTTTTCGGCTTTTTTCATTCATTGATTTCAGTCAAAGACTTTTTTCAATTAAAACAAATTTGATCATTTTTGTTTTGGTTATGTATTTGTTTCGGTGTGAAACATTTTTTTCTCAATTCGATTATAAAAGACAAAAAGCAAAATAAATTATATTATTAACAGAATTATTATCAAATGACACTAAGTTTTAACGTGACTTTCTTGGAGATGTAGCGATGAAAAATGTTGATAACACAGATATACTTACATAATTAATATCTTAAGTTTAATTTACAACGGTAAAATAACCTTAAGTTTTGACTTAAAACAATATTGCTACTAGAAAATTTTGAATCTTTTAAAATTTAAATTGTAAATCTCTGATACATTTAGTATTAAGTTGATGTAATATAGTTTTGTCTGTAACAACGGTCGATAGCCGTTTCAAGTCCGAAGAGACACAATTTGTTTAATATTAATAATGATATAACGCATTTAAAATGCTGCATAGGTATTTTGTGTATCGTCCCATTAGCGACCCACTCAGCCTTGTATATAACGGATAGTGTTGAATATGAAAAGTGTTGAGTCGAATTTGTATTGGCAATGTGTTAAGATTGAGTGGCGTTGCCGTAGGCGGACTTGCATGTAGTTGTACGCGTAAGTATAAATTGTTGTGTATATTTTATTGTATACCCACAGTGAATAGGTCGGGATTCGGTCGCCGATGCGAGAGGTTGTATCCGTGTCCGATTCATTATTGACAAATTTTAAGAAATAAACGTATTTTATCTCCTTTTGTGTTTGGTATTATTTTTTCTACACGTTCCTTTTTAAGTTTTATTGGCTTTGGCGTATTTTTAGTCTGATAACAGTACGATGCTATGGAAGGATGTACAAACAATTGAATATGATACTATAAAAACAAAGGTATGATCAATAATATGAGAATTTTAATTCTTTTACAATTATTATGGATACGCCGAATGTCAATGTCAGGCCTCACCTCCCCTTGCTCTAGGGAGCGTCCTTTAATTACGTAAAGTTGGATATCGAGCCAATTATTATTATATTTACTTTGGAGTGAGGGGGCCGGGGAGTCACACATTTTTTTCCATAAGAAACAGTAAAATTGCGAGAAAATAGTGTCGAATTTAACAAAACATGGTCCTTCATTAAAATATGACCAAATAATGTTAATACGAGTATGATTTACATAATGAATGCCTCCTTTGTTAATCCCCGCTTGTCTACACACCTCACTATTAACATTTTAATATGTTAAGCACCCTTGCATTACTTAAAAAGGTTTTATATACGGACGTTCTTCCGAAGAAGGTCCAGAAGAAGGTTCCAATCAATTTCAATTAACTTAATGAAAATTCTTAAATTCCTTTAAAGTGCACATAGATCCCTGATATTAAGTGGTCATTGCGTCCCATGAACAATTTCAATAAACTCTATATGAAATAGTGATTCTATCTAAAACCGATCAGATGTGTTTTATTAGTTAGGATTCAGACTGTTGTTTCACGTGTAATTCAACCGACTTTAGGCTAGGAGTAGATGTGGCGGTTGGACTTCTCCGCTCAAATCAAGCTTACCTTTGAAAATAATTTACCTAATACATTCAAGTTTCGCACATCTGTACACATTCATATCATCAAAACATTAAATTCTATTTGTTAATGTGCCTTCACAATTAATACAGAGAATTCATCACATTTAATATTCAAAAAAACAACAGTAAGTAATTTTAATTATTTATTGTTTTCTGTACGAAATGAGGTTCATACCTCATTACGATTCTCGGATAAAAATACCTCATGACGTTGTCGCTAATTAAGTTTTATTTACTATTTACTGTCTAGTTTTACTTTTATTTTAGCTAATAGCAAAGTATCAAACGAGGAAGCAGTCTAACTGATTGGAGCGCGACCACAAGGTCGCGCTCCAATCAGTTACGAAACCCTTGGATGGCTTAGTGGCGCGACAACTGGGCCTTGCCTTTTTTTTGTTTTCGAGGGGGAACCTATGTATGTATGTCAGCAGACTACACTTCCTTCCAGAAAGGTTCGCGCTCCCTCGTGAACTCGAGGGACTTGTCCTCCGACGACCAGGAAAACTAAATCTACTGTAGCAGCACAGGTTTGAAGGTCAGATGGCAGCATACAACACCGGTGGGGATATACATCCACATGGAGGTGTTCTTTGAGACCCTGCACCACGTGGTGGCGTCACGTCGTGGCATACGAATTTAAGTCAACTCTTTATATAAGGTTAAAGTTTTATTTAAAGTTGGTCCCAAATGGTTTGCAACCCGTGAGGATTAAGTTGGAATGCCTCGTTTAAGCGGCGGTGATGTCTTCAGAGTCGAAATACAAAGGGTACCTTTCATTTTTAAGCTTATGAAAATGCCAATGAAGTCTTGCAGTAGGCGATACCGCGAAACAGAAGAAAATCCTTCATTATTCTGAAATGTTAGCTAAGCGGCAATGATTATTCTCGATTCTAAAGCCTGTGTTAATACGTCTTAAAATCTAATTTTTATTTACGACGTTATAAAAATAAACGTGGCGTTACTTTATTTGAAATGAAATTTAACGGTTTTGGCTTAGCGCCTTTAAACCTTATTTTATTAGTTTGCGGCCATCTTGATCTAAACGTGTCAACTATTTTAGACCATAGTTTGATTTTTTTTCCAATCTGCAATATAGATTTCAAATTTAGCTTTAGATAGCTTTAGATAGCAGATTTCTTTAAAGTGTGTTGGGAAGTATTCTTATAAATAAATCTATATTGTGTTGAAATGGCTTGGCAATACTTAAAAGGCTAGATAGTACCTACCAAGTAATGTGTATACATAACTAGCTGAAATACCCGTGCTTCGCTTTTTATTTAAAATGAAAGTCCGAAAGAAAAGGGTGTAGTGTCGTCGCTAAAATACTCGCCATTTTTAAATAGTGCAAAATAACCGAATTAAAAGTAGCCTATGAGTTCACCATGTAAATAATCTACGTCCATGTAAAATTTCATGTAAATCGGACCAGAGATTCTTGCGTGATTGAATAACAAACAGACGTAAGTATATCAAGTCATTTTTATATATTAGTATAGATAATAGTTTCAGGATTCTAATGGGGCTGCCCCGATTTTATAGCGCATCGCATGTTCGCTAAGATTAGTCAGAAATAGATTAGAATATTATATTACGAGCATTAATTAGTATGTCATTTGCAGATATTCAAAACTATACATATAATTAAAATGAAAGTTGTCTGTGTCTGTACATCAGATATAGGTGAAAAATAGTGTGGAGGTCTGAAGGACATTTCTATAATTTAGATATAGAAATTTCTATAATTTTCAAATCCTGTGTCTGTGTGTTGTCTGTGTGACAAACGAATACTACTGAATAGAATTTAAAGGATTCGATTGCCGTGTATGCATTTAGTCTTTTACTCATATCAAAACTTGTTACAATTTAAAGTTGTTACATATTTTTTTTAACGCGAGTATAACAGCGGGGCATGTCTAGTGTCTATTAAGATTAATATAGGACCTAGATAAGTTATCGCTTGTGCACGGGATTAAGTACCTAATTACCCAGAATGTAATAACTTATTGATAATGCTTAATTAGCGTAATAGTGTTAGTCACGTGTTATAAATGATATTATCTCGAGTAATAACTTCCATCGGTGTTTAGTGGTACGAAATATAGACTGGCGGGTCCTTGGTACAAGATATACTCGTATTTGAATGGATTACTGCTTTTTTGCCTTTTAACAGCTGTGTTATGCGCTTGTGTCTGAAGGGTGTGGTAAGGCAGAAATACTTTTCTCAGGCATTCCATCTTAGTCGTCAAGATTAGAAACGCATTTGTGGCTAACCTTGGGTGAGACTTTGATTTTACCTAGAGTTGATTTCAGATGTCCATGGGCGGCAGTAGCCACTTACCATCAGGTGGGCTGCATGCTCGTTTGCTACTTCCATAAAAAAAATATTAGTAATTTTAGTTTTAGTCTATTAATGTGGAATACGAAATAAAACTATTCATTTACTGAATGAAAACATCTAAGGTCAAAATGTCTATACACGGCAGATTTCTCTATACTGTTATTAAGGGCTTGTGAAGGCTTCTGAAATGTATTTGCGGGACTTTCGGCGTCATCTCCCTTGAACCCTTCGACCCAACCGGCTACAGTTACGTGTATATGACCTAAAATACGTACCTAATTATCCTAAGAGGACCATTACTGATATTAGTGATATTGTATGCGTTGACGATAAATAGGGTTCAAAATGGTACAATCTGATCGTTCTGCTACGAAGGCTCTATGTATGTGTGTGTATGTAGATATTAGATTTCGGGTCTGGATATGGACGACTTATTTTTTTTATTATTATTTTAATTTAATAATATTATACCGATTTCGGATACGGATTAAGATACGTAATTATTTCGGATTATCCGTTAGTTTCGGATAGTTAAGGTTATTAGGATATTATATTTCTAACGAATTTTAAACATAAAATACAAAGAGGAAATAATTTGGTTTTATACAATCAGTTATATTAGTTATTATTCAAACTACCGAATCAATTTCAAGTGTTATTTATTTAAAAAAAAAAACATATCGCGAAACATATCCGAAACTAACTGAAACTTTTATATCGGATGTAACCGTATCCGATATAAAAGTTACGATAATTTTTTATTTCGGATACCCGATAGATTCGCTTACGGTTACGGAGCTCCATAACATCTTTTTAGAGCGTTTTCCGCCCTTATAATCTGTTGGCAGTTAAGAGTGAAATGAAATCGAGTCCCCAGATTCGTAATTGGTGTTTTTGTACAAGTTAACGAGTATGAGCGGCAGACTGTAAGATCAAACGGCGAATCCCACGGTCCCTGCGTATCAAAGGACCGAAAACCTTCTTTGTAATAGGATTTTTATTGATACCCGCATTGCTCGGACGTGTGGAATCGGACATTGGGACTTATTTTCAGATTAAATTATATCCTTCAATACGATGCCAGGATTGTGTGATGAATGCTTTGAGGGCGTGCGGTTAGCTTTCTGTTATCAATGAATTGGTGGCACAATGTTAATGATTAATAACGCTTCCTACATCGGAATAATGTGTAAAGTAAAAAGTAAAGTATGATTTCAAACAAATACAAGTATAAGACATATTCAACTGAACTTCCACGCGTTTAGTACCTATTGAGTTTATAAAACATTTGCATTCACACCTAATATAAAGGCACATAGCGATAGTAGTTTGCACAGTTTTGGGTATAAAGCGTTTACCTTACGTGATGATTTTTATAATTCAACCCCTATCGAGAGACACGTTAAGAGATGGTTTAAAAAACCTGGATCAATAATGAAAATTTACATTTGCAAAAAATCTTAATATCATTTTTAAGGCAGGTACATATCCTATTGTACAAAGAACAGGAAGGCTTATGCTTTTGCGTGCAAGTTAAAGGTATCCATGAGCGTAGCCAGGTAATAGCAGGGGGGGAGGGCAGCCGTGGTCTAGTGATAAAAAAAATACATCAGTAAGAATTGTTACTTTAAAAAGTTTAAAAAGATAAGGAGCCTCGCTTTGAATTTTCGTCACTCGCCACTTTCACAGCATTATGTCCTACGGCATACTGCTTTGGGGGTGCTCCTCAGACCTCAATTCAGTTTTTGTATTGC
>DWLI01002606.1:0-12937 GCA_018249915.1 Cecropterus dorantes dorantes
GTTATATAGCCTATAGCCTTCCTCAATAAATGGACTATTCAATACAAAAATATTTTTTAAATTCGAACCAGTAGTTCTTTAGCCCGTTCAACCAAACAAACTCTACTGCTTTATAATATTAGTATAGATATAGATATAGACAAGACTTAGTCTTCAGAGGTGGCAACGCATCTTTGGCTGACCTTACACACACGCGCACGCACACATGTGTGTGTACTAGCTTTCATTTGATATTTTACTAATTTTATCATAATAATAATAACAACTCTTTTTTCTAACTACAGGTTTTAAATTTTTAAAAGTATACAGCCTGTCTCACTCTGATACTCGATACAAACCCAACGATACGTTGCAATACTCAAAATTATTGCACTCCCTTTAAAAAAGCGAGCTACGTAACCATAATAAATCTTATGTAGTATTTTATTATTTATGGTTACAGGTGCCTATTGAAATCTTCATATTATTAATAATTATAAAAAAAACTTATTTATTTTGAATAAATCGAGTTTTATAGATAAGCAACATTTTTATGAATAGGGCCTTATGTTACACAATGTTTACTCTAATGGTATTTACTTTATGTTAATACGAATAATAAATGACTCGTAAAACCCCCACATTGAAGCTGAAAAAGCTTCAAAAGCTCATGCAAATACCTTAACATTCAAAATATATTACGCGAAAGCTTTTTAGTTTCATAGTGCATGTTTGATCCATTATATCTTAGTGGTTTGTCGGGATTGAATCGATCAAAGTCTAAGCTTTTAACTTTAACCTTTGAGGCTAGAATTCTATTATATTATAGGGATTACTAAGCGCTTGGCTGTGATATACTACTTTGCCGTGTATTTATTTATTTATATTTGGGAAACAAACGATTAAATAGTACACAGTACAGTATACAGTGTAGTTTTGGTTTTAAAAATAACATATTTCTTTTCAAGTGAATCTTGTAGGAGTATGAGTCTTTGATTTAATATTAGTAAGTGATTTGTGGGTTTATATTACTTTGAAAAATCATGTGTTTACCGCATATTTTCATATATATGGTATCAGTGGAATGGTGTAATTTTCGGCTCACTTTCATATGAGGCAACAACCTTACTCCTGGAGGGTAACAATGCATATCTGATTGACTTCAGATATAAACCCTGTTTTATTGGCTGCAATGATGACTTACCATCAGTTAGACATGCTCCTTTTAACTACCTGTGAGCCAAATTTCATGTGTGCGAAATTAGACTAGTATTTTATGTGTAAAGGAGTAACAAACACACACACATCCTCACGAGCTTTATATTATTTATTTATTATTTATGTACCATATAAAAAAATGTGTAAAAAGGTGGACTTAATGCTATAAGCATTCTCTGTCAGTCAACCTTCAGGCACTCCGAAATACACCGAAGGCGGTATAAAGAGAAAAAAAGGCATTTAAAATTACATGGGCGGCAGTGAACACTTACACTACACCATAAGAAGTCGATTGTTACTTCAATATTATGAAAACGTCAAACGTCGAAGATTTTCTTGAGTTCTATCTACACCATGAATATTTCTACCACCTTTGATTAAGACTTGATAATTGTATAATTTCTCCAAAAAAAAACAAAGATTGTGATCACATTTTTATTTACATAATACATTAGAAAACACAATATTCAATAGAACGAATACATCGGTACAGTCCAGTCCGTGACAACGACACATCAAATATTTTATTAAAACGACAAACGTGTACAATCCCTTAACATTATAAAAACTACCATAATTGTTTGCAACACAAACCAATCTTAAAATCAATTTACTGAAATATATTAATTTAATGGTAAGTGATGATAATGAATGCCACATCGTATACGTATTATTATTAACAAAAAAGTGCAAGGTAGAAGACCGCGTAAGGTTCGACCGTGGACGTATTACTGCCAAACTTATATTTAGCGTTAAGCAGTTCTTGGGTTTCGGTTGTTTCTTTATATGACACGACTTTACTAGTCCTCAGGAAAAAAAAACACGCTTTTCTTATAAAAAAACACGCTTTTTACACTCGTAGCCCCGCACTAGGATTTTCTCCTGTATCGCGGGTGCCATGGACACACAAAGACGAATACAAAACACCCAGACCCAGAACAGAAATCTAAATTCATCATTCAAATGTCGGTCTGGCCGGGAATCGAACCCGGAACCCACTGCGCGTCAGACCGGTATAGTGACCGCTCCGCCACGCGGGTCGAAGCAACGCATATGTAAATAACTTCAGTAAGTACACCCGTCCTAATTGATGTATATGTCCATGGACATCAGTTGTCATCCACTTACCAAATGAACATTCGTTTGCTGCTTCAATCTTATAAAAACCCGTTTGTTCTGCTATAAGAATAAATCTACGAGCTGATTTGTAGATTTGTTCTATTAGTAGAGTTAAATGTAGAATATCTAAGAATACAAAAGCTATATAATTAAACGTACAATCGTTGGTTTTCCAATTATCATCGAAATAGCCATAGACAACCATTACAGACACACAGACAAAGACAACACAGACACCAGACAACCATGATAGAAATTATCACAACTGAACTAAAACAATTATTTTCAACTCAAGTTAAACAAACTTAAACTATTGTCAGAGAAGATTCTCATTTCGGTGAATACAAATACTTAATTGTTTACAAAATATTACATACAATATTTTGTAAACAAATACTTAATTGTTTACAAATATTATTTTCGCTTTTGTTGACAACATTACCTCTTGTAATGTTGTCAACAAAAGCGAATATGCGACCTATCGATATAGGTTCGTATTAACAAAGAGAGCTTCAAGAAGATAAAACAAATGACGGAAGTGGACATTAGAGAGTTAATAATGTATTCTGGTTTAGAAAAAGTATATATTTTTAGTACTTAAATAAAACGTAATTGTATTCATATCAGATATAGACAAAAACGGACCTACATAGGATAAACTGAAAGTACAAAAGTTTAAATAAAGTCATGTTATAATATGTAAATAAAGTCAGTTTTAAATATACAATGAATAATCCATTACATAACTTATCTTATATTATGTTATCTATTAAAAAAACCGTCATATTTCTTATGAATAGAGTACAAACTGTTACAAGTTTAGAACAACATTTCAGACACGATATTAATAAAAATCTTAAATGAATCTTACGCTATAATACTTTTTAGACAGCAAAATATGTGAATGTAAAAATCTTATCTCTAACACTTAATAAAATACGAGAGCTAGCATTAGTTAATACAAAGCTTGACTTTCGACAGCACTTCGACATATTTTTTCAAATCAGACAATTTTTGGGCGGCATATATGTTAAACACAATTCATGTAGGAATGTAAATCTGTGTAGGGTAACCACACACGTGCAAATATTATTCTGGTATCGGATCAATATCGCTTCAACTGAATATGTTTCAGAACCGTTCGATTTCCAAATATAATAAAATTAATTCATACTTCTCTACTAATCTATACTAATATTATAAAGTAGTAGGATTTGTTTGGTTGAATGGGCTAATCTCAGGAACTACTGGGTTGAATTTGAAAATTCTTTTTGTATTGAAAAGTCCATTTATTGAGGAAGGCTTTAGACTATATTATATCACACTATGTTTTTTTGCTTATTTAGTAGCGGGTGAAACCGCGTGCCTAGTTCTTAGATAAAAGTAACACCTCACGCTGTGTTTCGACTGTGACTTTTACCGTAAGGGCATGTTAATGATCAATTTTAAGTCATCGCTTAGCTTTTAAATGCAAGTGTTATGTTGTTAAATGTGTTTATGTAATTGAAATAGCCGCATGCAAATAGCCGCTGCAATTGACATGCAGTTTATAAATAAGGAGTTGCAAAAGCTTAAGACCAAAGACCAAACCTCTTAGGAATAAAAATAAACGCCTTATATAACAACTACCACACTACAACAACGTTTAAACTAGAAGTATTGCAGCAGCAGGTAAACTACAAGGATCTCCTGCCTCAATTGAATTCTAATGAACAAAACTGTACAAGCAAGGGCGTCCTTGCTTCGAAATTAATGACAAAAAAATCCATACTATGAAACAGGAGATTTGTCAATGATCCGGTTTATCGGATTTGAAATCCTAAATCGTATTGATATTGATCCGATGCCGAAACCATATGTAACCCTAAACTTAAACTAGCAATTAAAAGAAGTTTCAAAAATATTAACATTCGATAAAATTAACTTACAATTTAGCTCTGATATGCTTAATTTCATAAAAGAAGTAGCTCCTAAAATTGTTATAATTGATTATTCTAAATCTCGGGCCAATTGCTGTCGAAGCAAGCAGGACATTCAATATACACAATTTTATAAAAATACTTTTAACGTCACACAATTTGTATAACATCGAAAATACATAGACACTGATCGTATAAAAAGGTAGCAATAAGATCTACAATTACCATAAATGTGTTCAGATAAGACTTAGTGACAAATTTATAAAAGTGAGCTTATTGTAACAGGCACATTGATTATCAAGAATTTATGGAAATATTATACAAGTTTGAACATCAGCTTCTAAGGTTTAGGTTTTAGTTTCAAGACGAATCAAATATGTACAATGTCCATTATCAAGTATGCAATTGAAGCTTAATTACACTCTTATCGTTAAACACCATTCAAAGTCAAATTGTAACAACATCATAAAAATAGGTACAAATATCTTACCACATATTTTATAGCGTGCAAATTGTCCAAACACATTTATTTATACACATTTGTAATTAAGTACACAGCTTATTTTACAACACTATTATTTATAACATCAATTCTTTCATCGCTTAAGTTTACAGTTGTAACATCAGCATACAACAACATGTTGATATAATTAAAGCAAAGGGCCTGCCCCGGGAATTCATAAGTACACCAAGATGTTATATATATTTATTGAATATACTTGTTCAACACTAACTAATCTAAACTAGCTCATATCAGAAAAACGGAGAAAAGCGCGTTTCAAACCTCGAGTACTCCACCACATGCCAGCGGCCGCGCTTAGAGGAGGTACTCTCATTGGTCCGGTCTATCAAATGATGTATTCGGCGTGCTCTCTACTTTTTTCAATACGATCTTGAAAGCAAACGTGTGCTTTGGAGATACGGACGCCGGACGAGGAGTCTGAGGCGAGCGAGGCGGCGGGTCCGGAGGCATTTCCGAACGCGTTCTTGACCTTCGAGGAGGATTGCCTATAACTGGCGCTGACGTCGGCTCCTTTGGTCGCTGAGGCGATAAACGATTTGGCGACAAGCGACCTGGCGATGGATCCGGTGTACTTGGCGGCAGCATTAATGGTGGAAGATTTGCGCAAGGCGACCCCCTTGATCCCCGTCGTTCTTTTAATCCCATCGCGGGCGGAGGAGACCCATCCTCTGCTGCCGCAACAACTACAACGGGCTCTGCCCTAGCCAATGGAGCTTTGGGCTCCGTTGCATCCGACGTCACTGATCTTCTGAAGAAGTTCCAACCATTTTCAATTTCAGCGAGTGCACGCTTCACGAACGGGAAGCTTTCTGAAATCTCAGAAGCTGATTTCCTTACAGGAAATTCCGTTTCGCTGTCGCGCTTGCGCGGCCTGCAGCGTTCAAACGTGGGGTCTCCGGACGCTGCCACCGTTTCAGAGACCTGCCTCGTTAGAGCTGCGTGCTTGATGGAGTCCGACTTCGATCTAGGCTCCCTCGTCTTTGGCGTGGGAGAGCGTCGATCGCCGAACTTCTTGCTAGCGGCGCGCTTAATAGAAGAGAAGAGTCCGAGTTTTTCGGGGGGTTTTTCTGGAGCGGGCAGAGGAGCGGTGGGTGCGGTGGAGGGGCCGGGGACGGGATCAGGCGCGGGACGGGGGAGGTTCCCCTCGCGTTAGTTGTGCCGAGAGTCTGACGACGGAACATCGCTCGAGCCGGTGGAGGAGAGGGTGGTGTTGGAGCCATAGGGGTCAAGGGAAGACTGCACAGACATGGAGCGGCCGGCGCGCCGGACTCGAGCGGGGGAGAGCTTGCCGGGATCTACGCTGGCCGGGTCTGCCTGCAACAATAGTGTTGTTAACCTTCTACATGGTGTTGTTAACTATTTTATATATTTAGTTGTGGGTTTTATGTACTATAAGGATCTTTTACCGTTATATGAGGTGATTTTTAATATGATTTCTAGGGATATTTAATTCCTTGACAACAAAGTCATTCATATTTGTATATAAATATGTTCTAATGAAAGTGCAAATTATTCTCGCATTGTGCCACCTGTGTATAAAAAAACAATGGTAAATTATACGATATATGATAATTGTCTAACTATTAACGGTGAAAATATATTTAAATCTACAGTTGCTCGATTTAATCTTTAATTTACATGGAAGTGTAATTAATATCAGGTTAAATAAAAAACATGAGAGATTGCTTTGATTCCATCGCAATGTTTTCAATGATATTGAAAATTGCATCCAACCTCGTTTTAAGGTCCACTGCTCATCACAGGCTTCTCCAAATTAGGGTTTTTGCAAAATGTCACCACGCCATGCGTGTTAATATTACACAAAAAGACGCTGCTATCACTTCCCTGGATCTTGTCCCTATCACCTCCAAAAATATTCACAGGAAGAGCGGTAGTGACGCCATTCAAACGTCACCATACGGCATGACTGACATATGTATGGTTTCAAAACCTATTCATACTATCATACATACATGACTGTGGTCTTCATTCTTACAATCTTCTGGAGATGTCTGCTTAATTCTGTAAAAAGACCAATTTTCACACGCACGCAAGCGTAAATATACTGGTAAATTACGCACCTGGTAGGCCAAAGCGTTCATGATGATGGCGTAGGGCACCAGGCCTAAGGGATGGACCTCCCTCATCAGCACGTTAGCGGGAATCTTGTGGAACTGGATGTACTCAAGGAAATTGCCAATCACATCCTTCAGGGACATGTTCTGGTTAGTGTCGCAGTACTTCTTACTCCACATCAGCGCAGCCTGGAACATATGACGTTACCGATTAAGAAGATGATATAAATAAGATTTTGACTTTATAAAAACACAGTTTTTTTTATAATAGAGAAAGAACGAATTAGCATGCAGAACACCTGATAATAAGTATCCACTGCCGCCCACAAACATTTGTAACCAACCCGAGATAAGATCAGAATCTTGATCATAAAAAGAATAGATGAAATAAATGAAAGAAATAAAGGAACTTAGACATCATAACAAACTTAGTTTCAACAACATTAAAACAAAGTTGAAGAACGTATTGTTAAAGTGAGTGTAAGCAACATTATTGTTTTAAATTTAAGATAATACTATTTAGTAAGATATACATACTTTTCCAATATTTCTTTTTGTTGCTTAAATGTTATTTTTCTTCTTAGGGTGTTACAAATACAATTTAATAGCTGAGCATTTACTTGCCAACAAACTCTCCATACAGTTCCATACAAATACTATTATGTAGCAGATAAAAGTGCGCCGGTAGCGTCTCTAGAGTCGAATCACAAAGTTTTACCACTTGCATACTAATACGGTTCGATTCCCGGCCAGATACACATCTGAATGATGAATTTAGATTTTTGTTCTGGATTTGGCTGTTTGTGTATTCGTCTTTCTGTGTCTATGGCACCCGCAACACAGGAGAAAATCCTAGTGCGGGGCTATGAGTGTAGAAAGCGTGTGTGTATAATACTCGTCTTTTATTATAATATACTGTTTTAATGTTTCGCTAATAACTAAAATGATCTAAAATACTTTTTAACAATTAAAAGTAAGTTAGGATTTTGAACACCTACTGGTCTGTTACGTAGGTTCAATCCCCAGCTCCTGGCTATCTAGATAATGAATTTCGATTTCTGTTTCGGTTCTGGTTTTTTTATTTTTATATCTTATGGGCATTACGTCCTAGTGGACTTATAAACCGTTGTTACTATAAAGTTATTCAAATTACCTGGAATTTAGTGAACTCATCAGCTCTCAGTTCATCCCTCGCCAGGATTAACCTAACTACGTGCTGGGGCAGCAGAGTGAAGGATCCCAAATTCAACACGTCATTACCATGTTCGTCAACGAACTCCAGAACCTGGAAAAGACAAACGAATCTTTGGATCAACAAAGTCTGCACGCTTATGCTGTTTTTTACCATACCATATCATACCATACCATAGTTAAAAACATAAATAAGAATTGATGACATTTTATTATAATGGTGTAATACTTAGTTATTATTATAGTTTTAGTATATTTTAAATATTATTAAAGAATATTTAAAATATACTAAAACTATAATAATAACTAAGTATTAGTGCCCTGAGAGGAAAACAGTTTGTGTTACATATTTTATGCAACAAATTAAAACGTATATATATAAATGTGTATATATTTTCATAAAAATTTCTTCGAGACAGCTGCGGAAAATAAGATCAAAGTCTCCTTTGTAATATTTAACAAGAATGTAAATAATCCTAATGAAAGCTATATATCAGGAAAACTTGATCAAGCAAATAAAAAACAACAAAAGTAAGACCAGCTAAGGATATTTTAAAAATAAAATGATAATTTGATAATTTCAAGACATTCATTTAAAAATAATAAAAAAAATATGAATTCACCACCTTCTGAACCAAAGACTTAGTGCACTTGTACTGGATGTACCGCTCAGCAGACGCGAGTAACGCGCACACCGTGTCAACCGTGATGCAACATTGGACGAAGCCGGCGCAGGCGCGGCGAAGCTCATCCAATCCGTAGTAATCTGCTGCGTTCATTACACCTGGAATTATATCAATTAATTAATGCAGTTTATACTAATGTTGTAAAGCGAAATAGATTGTTTGTTTGTTGTTCGTTTATTCGGTTGCTTGTGATTCGTTTGTTGTTATTTTATTCGTTTGTTGGGAGGTTCGTTTGTTTGTTTGTTCGTTTGTTCGTAGATTGTTTGCTTGTTGTTTTTTTATTCGTTTGTTGGGAGGTTCGTTTGTTTGTTTGTTTGTTTGTTCGTTCGTTCGTAGATTGTTTGGTTGTTGTTCTTTAATTCGTTTGTTCGAAGGTTCCTTTGTTTGTTCGTTTGTTCCTTTGTTTCTTTGTTCGTTTGTTTGCTTAAGTGCAAATCTCTCGAAATACTGGTTAGATATGTGTATATAGATCACTTTGAATATGATAGGTCATTTATTGAAGACGGTTTTAGGCTATTATATATTAAAACCAGTGCATTGGATGAAGAGGTCCAAAAAACCAATTTCATTTCATTTCAGTTTTTAGTACCATGGAGTTTCATACAAAAGAGACAAAAAAAAAATCCGAAAATAAACGTTGAATTTCAATTTCGTAAACGTCCTTCGTATGTTTGAAATGCCCCTAATCTTTGAATGTTAGTAAAGTGAAAAAAACTCAGTTGAGTCGGAATACAGTAAATCTTTTATTCATCAGCACAGAAAATAAACTGAAATTCACGTCACCATCCATTGTATAGAGCATTTTATTCAGAAACGCAAAGTTGATTGAGAACTTGAAAAACCGGTCAAGTGCGAGTCGGGTTCACGCACGAAGGGTTTCGTAGCCTTATCTATTAATAACGGCAAAAAATCACGTTTGTTGTATGGGAGCCCTTCTTTTTTATTTATTTTGTTTTATTTTATTTTTATCAGAGAGTATATATTTAAATATTCAAAAGAATATTTCAAAGGTTCACAAGTTTTCATTAAAAATATCGAGCAAAATAATCACGTTTTTTGTTTGGAAGCTCTCCTTAAATATTTGATTTCAACTGTTTTTAATACAATTTTCTATAGCGGCTATGGCAATACATCATTTGTGAAAGTTTCAACTGGTTAGCTATCACGGTTGATGATATACAGCTAGACAGACAGACGGACAGAGAAGTCTTAGTAATAGTAATATTTTTAGCCTTTGGGTACGGAACCCTAAAAACGTTTGCGAGCGTTTATGGAAATAGCTCAATCAAGTTACCCTTTCATGTCGAAATCGACCGATTTGCAGTGACAAACAAAATGTCCAAATCAAGCAGAAGTGAAGCTAAAAAAAATAAATAAATTATAAAATTTTTGGGTATAATGCATAACTAATGGTTTAAAAAAAATATAAAGTAACTATTCCAGCACATATTATTACGCATGTACCAAACCATAGCTCTTATAAAATCTACAAAAAATCGTTAGCGTGATTCAGAAAGGGGTACAGCGCCATCTAGTTATAGCGGCAACAACTGCTTTCGTTACGTATATTCATTTCATCGAGTTTCAAATCACAACAATTCTAAAGAATTTTTACTTCAAAATCTGGAATAACATCCATTATTTCAATTCTATTTCTGAACATTGACTAATGTATTGCAATTATATTAATACCTACTCGCTTCAATTCAATTTGTTATGCTTTCACAAAATTCAATAGACGCCAAAGCCACAGAAATGCTTTAATAACCTACATTGAAATATTAAATTGAATACAACAAAAGTATGTACTTGACATCTATTGTTTTGTGCATGGTAAATTTAGTTTCAAGTATAAGTGAATACTTACAAAGACCACACAATTATAATTAATAGGAGTATTGTTAAATATATATAGAATCAGAATGCTATACACAGCGTTTGATAAATATATTTATGTGATCGTGTCAGAAGGAGGGGATGGTTTTGCGCGTATGTGTGTATGTTTCTATGTACGAGTATGTTTGTCCATTTCTTCGGCAAGCTTTACAGTTCAAATGGCTTGAAGGATTGTAACATGTGACATATCATTCGAATCGCCTCAGTTGTCATAGTGTCATAGGCTATAACATTTCAAAGTATGGCGCATGTGAATAGACAAAAGAAGAGAATGAGATGATTTTTATTATAGCAACAATTTGAATGTCAAATGAAAGCTGTAAAATAGACCATAAAAAAAATATATGTATTACAAAACTATTATAGCAGTATTTCCATGTTGACGAAAGCTCCTAAAAATCGTACAAATAAATGAATAATTATCAAAACAAAATATGCTCATTGTAGTTTTTAGCAGTCGGATTTTCGTTTTACATAATAATTTGAATTTTTTAATTTGAAATTGCAATTTGAATGAAAGTACAAGTATAGATACACTTATAGGTATGCGTTTGGTAGACACGAACAAATTAGTACACTATATGTTTTAACCAAAATCTGAACACTGATGATACATACACATGTACATGCCTCTCTATCTGAGGGTCCGAAGTCACATCAAAGGACTCACATCAAGAACTCAGATTTTTCGAAGTTATGTGCCTATTAATCAATACTTTGCTTCATGTTCAAGTAAAACATTGTAAGAAGTCATTAAAAATGTTTTTTAAAATGTCTTCAGTGAATATAAAATTTATCAACCCGCACTTTACTAGCATAGAGGACGAGGCAGGAACGAGAGTTATGGCGTCTAAATACATTTTACTTTAAGAGGACATCCATAATGTTCAGTAATAGAATAATGGTTGGACGATGAAGAACAAATGAGATGCAGCTTTTCTTCAATTCATACTAGTAAATAAACTATAACGAAACATGTATTCAGGGTCCTTCGCTCGAAAATCTATACAATATATTATTTCATCAAAACATTTCGTCGCTTATATAACAATACCGCGCAAGCGATATTTGGTGAATTCTCAGGAGAGTCCAAAAAACCGTATTTTGTACGAAATTCTCAAGACAAAATATACAGATTGTAGTATCTACTGAAAAGTTACTAAATATCACTTACTTTATAGTAACTGTATGCAGTTTGCATTTTGTATGAAATTGTTAAGACAAAAAAATACAGTTTCTTATCTCTAATGAAAAGTTACCAAATATCACTGTCGCGGTATTGTTATATAAGCGACGATTTGCAAAGTCGATTTTTGAAATAATAATATATCGGCCCGTAATATTATTTACTTGATCGATTTAGTAAAAGATTAGATCTTCAACATATGTATTAAAATATTTAACCTCTTGTATAAAAATTGGATACAACGCTTTACGCCATCTTGTAAGACTTCCAAACTCATATAATTAAACCAAGCGAGCGTGTTTCAAAGTTGGGAAGAAAACAGCATTCCTTAAAGTAATATCGAGGGTATCCGAGAAAAAGTATTTGAAAGTCATGTAAAATTTCAACAAAACTTTTTCTTAAAAACACGATTAGATCTTGATTATATTATAATGGAGAAAGTTTGTAACGATGGATGAATGTTTATTACTCACAAAACAACTACTGATTGGATCTTGATATGGCGAAAAGCTTACGATTTGATAGCATACTTTTTACTCCCATAAACGTGCCTAAAGCCGGCGGGGTTGCGGAAGAATGTTAGTTAATAAATAAAAAAAAATAGAGGTGTTAGAAACAGTGAAGTTCCACCAGGGGTGGCTGATGAACAATCCCCCCTCCCCCCTCCACTATGCAGCTGACAATTTTTATGCTCCATCTATCCATCCATCAGCCTTTCGAGGTCCACTGCTGGACATAGGGCTCCCCTAAACGGCGCCACTCCAACCGGTCTTGTGCCTTCTGATTTCAACAGTTTCCCGGTGTCTTCTTCAGGTCATCGGTCCACCTGGTTTTATGCTCAGTATGAATTAAACTACGAGTATTTGTGAAAGAAGTTTCAGCCGGCGTAATGAGTTCAAATCGTTTTTTTACCACTTCCGGAACCACCCACACCCGTATCTACCGCTACTTGAGCAGCTGGTGGTTGGTTTACTTATTGGTCGTATAAGATCAAACATCGATGACAATATTTATTTATTTATTGCATCTTATACTTATTGCATAACATTTCAGCTATCAATATCAGCCGGCTTAATATAACATTTATTTTCAACGCTGCCTCCGGACTATTATACCTATTTCCATATAAGCCAAATGCAACAGGT
>DWLI01002607.1:0-12934 GCA_018249915.1 Cecropterus dorantes dorantes
ACTACTGATTTGAACACCACGACCACATAACTTTTGTTTCTTTTGGCATTCACTTGGTCTAGGCCCGTGAATGTCGATATACCGGATTTATAATGCCGAGCTTTATAAAAGATAAAAATTAAAAATAATAATAATAATATACTAATATTAAAAAGGCGAAGCTTTGTGCACCGATGACTGTCCCGATAGGTTAGGGTTTCGTTTTTACTCTTCAGGTACGGGAACCTAAAATTTTAACACTATTAAATAATAATGCAAATATGTGCGATGTGCCGACATGCAGACTTTGCAGATATTTTGACTACTTGAATTAAATTGTATTTTTTTTAATTTGGCAAGGTTTTTTATGCTGTTTATATATCAATCAAAAGACTTATCTATCGAATCAAAAAGTAGTGAATCGGCTTATTTTTATAAATATGTATTTGCAATTAATTAAACATTTATTTTAACACATATAAGAAGTTGAGACAGGACCCATAACAGGATGTCTCCTAGTGTAAGGTAGAGTTTTGTGTGTATGTAATTTACTTAGAATAAAGTTGTTGATGAATTTCGTATAATTTTGGATCTCAATACTTTTGACGGCAGACATATTAACCGGTTTCAACAAAGGAGGTTATCAGTACGACAGTTTCCTTTTCTTTATCCAAGTGTTTTTCATTGGATATGTGTTTATATAGGATATACCGTTCAAATTATGCCGTGCGTCGCATAATGGTATTGAGGTTGTATAGATCTTGAGTATCTTCAAAGGACATCATAGATTTTCATCACATCGTGTCTAGAAGGTACAACATACCACTATGAATCCTCGTAAAGTATTTATGTATTTCAGCCCTTAGGCAGATTAAGTAAAGGTGAGGTGTGGTTATAGAATAAGTTAGATAATATAGGGTTTTTTTTTTAATTAAATTCCATTAAGTAATTATGAATCACAACTATCATGATATTTTTTTTATAATACAGAAGTGGCAAATGAGCATACGGTTGATCTGATAGTAAGTGGTAATAACCGCCGTGGACACCTGTAATCAACCCAATAAGATCAACTTTCAAATTCAAACTCTTTATTGCTTATACTTATTTTCTAAGTCAGGTCTTACAAATCAATGTTAGTACAAGCATGCACCCTGTTAGAGTATTGCAATATAATAACTTCATAGGTAGAGACGGAAATAAAGTATTACATGACGTAAACATTGTCATTATTACACAGTAATTTAAAAATAATAGTAATAATAGAGATAATTGTAATACAGTCTAGATAAAATTAGTTATACAGTGTCAAAAAAAACTTGCCACAGAGCCTGGAGTTGCCTGGAGTTAGATGCCACAGATGCGTTCTGTGGATTAAGTTGGAACGTCTCCCTTACTACTCTCCTCAGATCAGAACGAAGAATTCCATTACCCTGCTGTTATTAGGTAAAAATGGTGTGGCGGTGGTGCTTCTGACGTCGAACCACAGGGGGATCTTCTGCTTACAAATTATGTACCTATTGATTATTTTTAAAGGTATTAGTCAAACTGTCTAATCATTTTTTTTTATTTGTGAAGTTATATTTTGTTCCCTAAGCAACAGGTTGTAAGAAAAGTACGTATTTTTTAGGGCGGTAAAAACACGACTTTACAAGTCATTGTGTTAAAAAATGTCTTTTTAACATGTTCAGTGCCACCTACACTCCCAGCAAGTTATTATAAATTTTATCTCGATACCACCAACACGCCAGGCGCGCTCAAAGTTCTTGGTAAAATATACTTTGGTATATGAATGTGTTATATATCTTCTGATGCTGCATATAAACCATATGGACAGTTAAAATATGGGGCTTATAAAGCAATTGCAACTTTTTCGTGATGACTTTAGCTAATTACAGGCAGTTTTACTGTTCTGGCAACCCTACGCCGCGTTATTTGACGTGCGCGTGCGACTGACGCGGCTGCGGCTCGGCTCATCGACCAGTCCCACCACTCGTTAGTTCGATGTAACCACGAGCGGTCGTGTTGCTACTGGGCTCATTGTAGTTCGCACGAAAGCCCTAAAAAGTGCCTATTCAAATGTAGTCCCTTTGTCGTTTTCCACGCCACAAGCCACCTTCTGAAATTCGAGAGGAAAATCGATGCAAACGTAAGTGGTTTTTCGTTTTTCACGGGATTTCCTGCCCGTACATGATGTACATATTGCACAATTTTCCTTTGATGCACTCCATTTTCATGACAAATAACGTTATAATTGTATGTTGCGACATCTTTTAGTGCATACAGCTGCATGTTTACATGGTTTTACTTATAAGCGTCCTTAATCTTTGTGACTTTCTCTTTACAAAGCCAAACAAGACTTAACTTTAACATTAACCATGTTTTCTGAATTATACTTAAAAGATATTTCAAGCCTTTAATGCATTTATATATTCGCATGTTTTTGTTCATGTAGGTTAAGAAACAAACAATTACAAGCAGTGATATGTTCGTAGTAAATTCCTTACAAAATTTTTGTACCCGTGAAATGGGGAGTCTAGACATGCGGCACTTGACCCCAATCGGGCCTGTGAACCGAATAAGTCCGAACAATGTCCCCACATTCTATTAATGAACACGTGGTGATATATTTAGACCACGTCGCTATGGAGACGCTTAAGTTAAACCTAAATGTTAATGAGACGCGGACACTTTTCCGGTAACTTATCAATTTGCACGCTCGTTCAAAATTTTTACTCCGATAACCAAGCATCTAACTGAAAAGACCTCGTAAACTATCAATGTATAAATTAAATTATGTATTCAGGAAACCTGTCCTTACGTACTCTGTCTTGACTTTACGTATTTTATAATCTACGCTCGTTGTAATTATCCGGGTTAATTATTAAGTGTTGTTATCTGTATTGGCTATTTTAGGTCTATGGTTTTCGTATTGTTGACTCACGTAATATTGATTCATGAATATTGTATGAAGCGTTTAAAATGTTATCTACGTATGGTTTGGCCACAATGCATGTGATACAACTGATAAGATTGGTTAGATAGTTTCGTAACACCATAGAACTTTATTTAACTACTTGTCTCAAAATTTTCCTTTGCAAAATTATGGAGGATTGGAGCAATGTAAACAATAAATATAATATATGTATATAAAATTCTTCCGTTACTGACTGACTGACTGACTGACTGACTGACAACGCACAGCCGAAACTACTGAGCGTAGAAAGTTGAAATTTTGTATAAAAATTCCTAGAGGGTGTAGAGGAGCACTAAGAGAGGATTTTTGGAAATATCACTTCGAAGGGCGTGAAAAGAGTGAAATTTTTTTATATGAAAGTTGACACCGTTGAACTAAGTGATTTAAAATTTGGATTATAGTAAAGTATACAATTATGTACGCGGGGGAAACCGCGAGATTCCTCTAGAATAATATATTGTTGAATGTATAAAATAATGAGCCGGCCTTGCGGATCTCGTTAATTTTACCCAGTTACCAATATTCCTGAAAACTATATAATAATAAAGATGTAAGAAGCAAAATATGATAAAAAGTTCGACTTTTTACTTGCGAGACATATAATAAAGACAGTAATAAAGAAGATAAGTAAGGATTATAGACATCCTGACAATTTGCATTAATTTTTAATATAAATAAAAACGTTCTTCTTGGATACATAATTTTTGCCTAACTAATGGCCAACACGCAGCTAAGGCTAATTTCTTAGAATAAAAAAATGGTATACAACTTTGCTGTAAATAAAATAAAAAATGATACATTTGACGTAATACAAATAATAAATTATTATTTTTTGGACGCATACCAAGTTATTTTAGCTAATACGAATTTTTAGAAATTATCGTGTCGCAAACCTCGTCTGAAAATAAACGTTACATAATTTCATTCATACCTATAATAACACTAGAATATAACTTTTGGCAACTAATAGTAGTAGTATTTTTTAAATTTTCGCTTCAATTTTAACTGACTTCTTATTATATAGAAATAACGAACGTGCAGTCCACCTTAAATCAACTGGTCATTCCCTATGTAATCAATCCCATATTAAATTAGTGTCCTAGCTGAGGTCGGGCACAGTTGGCTTGCTGCTGCTGAGGACTAATTTGGAACGTTTCGGATATGTATGTCTCTCTTGTCACACTTTTAAAACCAGAAGCAGCGCTTCACTGCTGTTATAAGGTAGAAATAGACAGAATTCCAGTTCCAGGCTAATTACTTATATATAAAAAAAATACGGTAGAGTCTTAAACAATACATATATTATGCCCATTGATATGTATCCAAAGCTCAATTAGCATGAGTTTAATTGGAAAGTCTTCGTCTAGGTGCTACTCCCTTCAAGCAAGGTCACATTAGTGCTAAAAATGCTGGTATAAGGCAGATCTATATCCAGTATAGCGCTGGGGACAATAAGAATTTGCATCGACGACCTGTTTAAATTTAATAAGTTTTAAAATTATCTTGCAATATGGGCCTATAGAGAATTATTTTTAAATAATATAATAGCACATTCGTTTAGAAAATGCTAAGTTATTTTAAAATTCATAGACCAGCATTTTCACTGTGTGAATATTGCATAGATACTCGATAACACCAATTAGTCTCGGCCTGTATGCTGGTAAAAGTCAATGCTAAATTTAAGTTGCTAAGAGTTCATTAAAATAAATAATGACCGAAGAACAATAAGTAAGCAAAAGTAAGTAAAAAGCGAAAAATCACGATTAAGGTGAGTTCGGGTAAGATTGCACAGGGTACAAGAAACTACTATGTAGTTTTGACATATTTTTTAAAACTTAAAATCATTAAATACTTTAGTGCATTACATATAGTAGTAGTACATTTTCAAAGAATAATGTATGACGTTGTCGATTGAAAAAAAGCTAACAAATTTACTTGCAATTTGATTTTTACCATTTTACGCTAGTTCCGATATCACCCCAACTTACCTTAATCTTTTGATATGCTATAAGGAAAGCGTCGCATTGGTATTGTTTCACTCTTTTTCATGCCCTCCCGCGGCTTGAAAGATTTCCACTAGTTGACATACACACTATATTTTGTCAGTTATTAATTTATTAGTTCTAGAAAATAAAAACAACGTCAAGCTTCAAGAGTGTAAGTAATGTTATATGAACTATTGTTGTTATTTTGTTATTTCCATCATACGAGTAATGCGTTACAATTAGTTTCTAAGAGAAGTTTTACGAGAGAGTTATTCACCGAATATAAATAGGAATGCAACTCTTAATGGTTCTATTTAAAATCATTCCTTAGAACAATTATTTGAAAAGTGAATATGTCGTATGTGTTATTAAAGTATTACATAGCAGAATTTAAGTAATTTTACTCCTCCCACAGCAAGGGAAATAACACTTATATCATCTCTACATAAACATTTCGATACTATATTTCGACCCCTGTCTTGAATTGAGTCCTATGGCTGTCATAGGTATCTATTTCTCAAACCGGAATGCATAGCAACTTGAAGTTTATACAGAATGTGTGACACTATAACAACAGACTAGTTTTATTAAGACTAAGTTAAAAATTAATGTGTTCCCCTACAAATCGATAATTGTCGACGTTTTTTGGTTTATGTATGGTATGTTCTTGATTTTTTTATAATGCAGTACATATGCTGCATATCTGCTATGATAAAAAAATTGAATAAAAAAATGTTAAATATTCGCGGTACAGAACCCTTCGTGTGCTAGTTAGAATCGTACTTAGCCCATTATATATTTGAATATAAATATTATTAAATGCCCTTAAATTAAGTTTCAAGTATGATATAATATCATTAGAATATACTGCCTAATACACTGCCGTACTTATTATCGCATCAACGATCAATGTCAAGGGGTTTTCTTGAGTGTACATTTAAAAAATATGTTAGGGTTAAAATGCTTACGTAAAATATTATACGATGTTACATAACGTGGCGTCGTAAAACGATGTCGTGTCATGGAAATCTACGACGATTCGCGTATAAAACGACGCGACTTTATTTCGGGACTTACTTACTTCGAGACTTTGACTTCGGAAAGTGTCATGTTGATATAACATATCATAGAAATGTATGACATATCATAGAAACTATGACATCGAATCTTGACTTGACTAATAAAAAACGAGACGTCTGCGTTTCTGGACACGACGTCGCAACGTGCGATGTGATGTCGTTTCGTGAAAATCTACGACGTGCATTGTTAATAAACATGACATGACATGTCGTTTCGAGACACGACTACGAAACGTGCCACGATGAAACGTCGTATACTTAGGGTGTACGAGTCTTCATGCCCATACATGTTTTTTTAATAAGATAATTTTAATATAATAATGTTTCAATAATAATAATCAATTAAATTATATGTAACACGAATTGCCCAAGAGCTTGCATAGAATTAATAACAAGTAAACTTAACTTAACTACATAGAAATGTGTTGTATAAAAAATATTTATGATATTTTTCCATGACGTTGGAATAAGAACGTGCTAATATTTCCTTATACTATGATTTTTTTCATAATTACTTTTTGGTTAAGGTTATTTATTATCTATGGTTAAGGTGAAAAAATGACACTGACATTGACATACTGACACAAAATTGTCCAAAAGGCCACAGAGTAGCTACTTACCTCATAATATTTGAAAATAAATAAAGAAATTAGAGGAAGACGCTACGTTTAAGAGTACCCTCTCCTCTCCTATCTACAACAACTGTCAGAGACTATTTCTGGCTTTGAGAATCTTTATTTATAATGTACTTTTTTCGATGAAAATTTTTGTATAAATTTTTGGACGTCTCTTTTTTATCCTCTACAAATTTCAGAGTTGCGGTTCGCTACACTCCATGTAGCTATTATGTGGTCAATATTACTTGTTGACGCTTTAGAGCGTCTGAATAAAGGTTTACATTCGTTATTCTTATAAGCTCTGAAGGCAGCTACTTAAACATCAAGACACTACTAATTCTTGTTTATATAAAAAACCGCTACTGGCATACTGCTGGCCGGGCCTGGCAGATGTAAGAAGCGTCTAAGTAGAGCATGGCGTTCCAACTTAGTTCTTGGAGTACCAATGTAACTGAAACTTTAGGTATAATCCCAGATGTAAAAGTATTACGTGGCCAAATACTTACATAAATATATTATAGTATACCTATTATTACATAAATACATTTAGCTAAATTTGTAAACTAGTATTATCTTTTTTTTACTGTTTTCGTAAATTCTGCAATGAAATAAAAGGCTTTTTATTTTATTTATATTATATGTATACCTATACCTTTAGTAGTGTAGAAAACCCCGTTTTATCATTCCACATAAAAAGGCATTTTATTAGGTTTTTTTTTTTAATTTTAATATAGAAATTAAACGATTAGCTCTACATTGGGCATATAGAATCTCAATTGCCTCATAAATTTGTGATCCTGCGATAAAATGTTAAGTAATCGAGTCGGTTAAATATTTCATTAAATATTTACCCATTTATGTAAACTGGAACTGACAAATCGGTCAAGTTTATCATAACTGTTGGTAAGACCAATCATGGGCCAGTTCACTAGCAATATGCATACAATGGGTACCTACTCCATTTCATAGAATACAAAAATAAGTGTTCATAAGATTCCGTTACCACGGAACAAGGTGATTTAAAATTCTTCACAAGAGTAAACTAAATTAAATAACCAAATAACCACGGTGATACCTATTTCTAATGTGAATCTGTTTTTGCCTTTTGGTGGAAGGGTGTAGTTGCCGGCTTACTAATGTTTGAGGCAACCATCTTAGAGCTCCTGTTATATATGCAGTTATTGATGTCAATGGGTGGCAGTGGCTACTTACCATCAGATGTAATGCACGTTCGTTAAACAACTGCATAAACCCATGCAGACCTTGTCTCTACATTAGTATTATGAGGCAGTAATAGGTGTGTCATTATATCAAATTAGATCCTGGTCATGTTCCTAGATTTTCTTTGTAGTCTGTACTCAATCGAACTACCTTTGGCTGACTTAAGGCTATAAAGAAAATATTTTAAGGACTTTCAGGCGTAGAAAGGGTAATTTTTCGGCGGTGTTCAAGGAAAACAATGGCAAATTTATATGGCAATACAACCACTTAATACATTCTAACTCATACTTCAGGGGCAGCAACGTGATAAGAGTACGCTCAGTACTTACTAGAAAGTCTGTCATACGTCACCCACACGTCTTTAATTACCTACAGTTATCTTTACGGCCATATCATTAATGGTCACGAGGCCACCTCGATGCGCCCGCGCCTCTAATCGTTCATCTCGCCGCGTCCAGACGTATTGTGTGTTTACGACCACAACATAGGGATGGGTCTGACCGATGGGAATGTCGATTTTGAAATCGATTTTAAACTTAGTGAAGAATCGATCTAATTAATATTGTTGACTAGAGTTACTGTCGGTAACCTTTTTGATAACATAGATCGTCGTTGTAGCAACTACACGAAATAATGTCGAACTATAGTTGGTGATAGAATAGAGTAAGGTCTCTAAAATAGCGGTGAAAGGATAGAAGTATTCTAAATAGATCCAAGGGACCTACAACTTCTAGGAAGGTCCGCAGGCTTCAACGAGAGGGACGCCGCGGTATGCCAACCGCTGGACTTGAGAATTCTTCTTATATATTTTAGTCAATTTAAAAATGTAATTGTAATAGAAAAAATCGAATGTTGATTATCTGGTAACTGGCATTGATTCCCTAGATTGATAAATTACTTAATATCATAAAAACGATAGCTTAAGTTGAAAAAAAAAGCGATTAATCGATCACAGATTGCCATCCCTACCTCAACATGATCTGGAAGTCAAACCCGAGATCGGTGTCGTGTAACTCGTCTTGGTTTCTACCTGCTAGCCACAATCCGGTTGCTACCGTACTTGAGTATTATAAGCTGTCTTGTTGCTATACCTTTGTAAGCATGTTATAGTCTGATTTAATAATGTACGAGGGGCGAGAATATTAGACGCATGTGTTTTTAATCTTCACCATGCCACTTGGTTGATACTCGCTTGAAATAGTGAAATTACATTTACTAAAGTAAGTGTCGTAAATTAGAGCATTCTTTTTTATTTAAAAAATATATATTCGTAATATTTAAATTGCATCGTAAAATCTCTTTATAATAAGAGTCAGATATTAGGTTCCGCATAAAAATATGTGGTTACGCAAAACAATATCATGGCTAAACTCAACAATTGTAACACAATTACAAACGAATATATTTTTCCTGTTTTATAATAATCTGTCGAAATTGTTTTCCTGTGTGAACCTAGCTAGTTCATTAGTAATAACTATTATTTTTCAATATTTGATACAGTACTACAACTCAAATCTACCCGATGAATCTATGTAATTTCGCTTGCGAATGAATTCTATTATCTATCTATTTCTATATATTATCTATCTGTTATCTATTTCGAATTTAACAATGAAGAACACCAAACACTTTTAAACTACGCAATGAGTTTTAATACGGGTTTCTCTAATGGAATATGCGATAAATGAGGAAAATTTAATATATAATATAATTAATATATTATTTATACATATTTTGTCCAAACATCTAAACTGAAGTAAGGTCTACTTACCTTTCAATTTTCGTTTTATTCTCTCATTAGCTGGTACAAACTAATGTTCTGTCAATTATGAATGAGACGACCTCGTTTTTAAATTTTACCTGTATATTGAAACTTGACTTATCTACATTTTTTTTCTTTTTCCAGATCAGTCGCGGTCTAACTCAGTGATCGACCGTCGCCCATCGCAGATATCAGTTCCATCCCGATGGGTTGAGTACGCCGACATTTCGTGTTTGTGGTCACACCACCGACGCTGTAAGTTTTATTTGGCTATATTTTTTTCCAGCATTCCGCGGTCTTAAATCATTGGAATGTAATAGCGAGAATTATTACTTAATTATTAAGTTAAAATATGTGAGATGTGGTGAGAAGCGGTAGATAATTTAAACCTTAGTTAGATGGCTTAGTAATCACATTTATGCAGGTTTGGATAGTATTTGAATAACTTGTAATTAAAATATGTAATTCAAATACAAATATGTATTTGTGTTTTAATTACTTCCTTAAGATGTAAATTGTAATTCGTATTTCAAATACCTGACGCTGAGGAATTAGATAATTAAAATTTCAAACAAATACCTTACGCTTCAAAATACGTTTTAATATTAAAATAAATTTAACTAATAACTATAAATAATAACTTATTATGAATTTATTGTTTTCGAAAACAGAGACGGACAAACATCAATCACAGACATCTAAAATAGAGTTAGAGTTGAGTAGCTTCCTAAACGATAAAAGCAAAGAGCTTTCAATTTAACACAAGTTTGTGCTCATTAGCGCCTTTAGAAAGATTTTTCCTTTAGCAGGTTTTATTAACTCTTCAACAAGAGGGTGGTTGTCTGACACTTCTGACAGTACATTTAAAAATCTAGTGTTCATGTATACAAACTCTGGTTTTACTGATTGATTATTCTTGTTTATTTCTACTTTTCTTCGTTCTATTTGTATCGTTCGTATTTTGCATTTCGTAGTTCAATAAAAAATAGCTAAAATATTGTATTTAGTATTGTATATTTGAAATACCTTACTTAAAGATATTTTGTATTTCGTATTTTAATTACTTGCGATACAGTATTTTTTAATTTGTATATCTAAAAAAGCATATGTTTTGCGCAGCCCTGCATCTATGCCATTGTTACAAATAATTAATTCATAGCGAGTTACAAAAATATAACGAGATGGAACACAAATATCCATGGACAACAGCGAATCATCCATGATGAATAATTCATGATTAATAAAAAAATCTCAAAAGTTTACGAACTCTATCCACTCGCACTTAGCGTGGACTATGGCTGTCTTGTGTTGCTATCAGTACTTTATAATATAGTATGCTACTTTTTGCCAAAAAATAAGGAAAACATGCGTTATTGTAAAGCTATGCACTTTTTTCTACATCTTATAATTAAGGCAATTGTCGCCAACCATACTTTACAGTACTACTTACGGTTACAGATAAAGTATTGTAGTTTATGTCAAAAATAAGCAAAAGAATTAATTGTATTTTCTTTTGAAACTACGCACTTTTTTCTACCTGTGTAACTTAATGTATATCAATTACTAAAAAAGTGGCAACCCTCAAATATTTCCTAAACCCCTCTCATTCTGTGTAGATCTGTGCCCAGCCGTAGAACAATAATGGATTGATGACGAAATATTTATAAGAAGTACACGGAACAAAACATTCCAATGACAAACATGTTACTTGGTACATGGTAGTTAATAGAGCGTTAGACGTCAATGCCACAAACTAGTTTAGTTCGACCCATATATTCAAATGACTATTAATTATAATGGGAACCAGAACAATCATACGAATATTTATCACGGTAGCTTAACAGTTAACTGTTCGATAGTAATCATAAGTGATACCTTTTTACCTGACTGCGTCAGAAGGAGGTTAATGTTTTTCGTGTACTCGTATTTCATATCACTGTTTCCGTATTTGTTGTTTTGATTTATTACCTAACTATGTCCTAAGTTTTTCGAGCGTATGTATGTATGTATGTGTATGTATGTATGTATGTATGTGTATGTATGTATGCATGTTTGTTTGTATATATGTCAATTTCTTTGGCACGGGCTACAGCCCAAATGACCTGTCGGATTGTGACGTAAGACATATCATTAGAATCATCTCAGTTTGGAGAGTTACATTTACTATATAATTTGAAAAAATGGCGGCAAATAGGGGAATAAAGGAGGAAGGGACGACTTTTTAAAATCACGACAATATGGGTATCAAATGAACGCTACTAAATAGACAAATTTAAATTTATTATATACTTAACTATTTTTACGTAAACTTATATGACGCGTTAAATTAAATATACCATTATGAATATATATTGTTTGAAGCAGTCGGGTTTTTAATATTTTTAACAATGTTTTCTATCTGATGTGATGAATATGATTCCACCCGACAAAATATTGCGACATTTTAGATTATAAGAAGCAATAGGCTAATTTACAAGAGCAAAGTTCAAACAAAACTCTGTTCTACTATTTCACTTTGTCCCAAAGGAATTTGTATTTATGTAACCCGTTAGTTAAACGCCTTAATAGTGTTCCACGCATGTTCTAGAGAAAAACTCGAATAAGTTCAGAAAAGTTCTGTTCCTGTGTTTTTTTTATTTTTTTTCACGACACGACCCTCGTAACACATAAATATATTTCTCAAACCACTTATAAAATATTTCGTCACAAATTTTCCATTCGCTAATTGTAATTTATATTAATTACATTTTATAAATATTGATGCTTATCGTAAGTATATTTTTTTCCGTATTTTTATAATTACTTAAGTATCAAATACATAATTTAGTGAAATACATGAATAGTATTTAGTATCTACAACAAACTAAGTATTTTCGGAACAATTATAATATGTTTATGAAAGTTACATCCCTTGTTTTACTGAACACTTTAAGGGTACTCTGATTCGTTTTTTCGGCCTCCTATTGAAGACTTGGCTACCTCCAACGGGTCGTGAGCTACTCTTTGGGAAACACTGTTATAATAAATAATGTTACTATTCTATTTAAGTTTCAATAATGTAATTCATGGTAAAGGCATTATAATTGAAGTGTCGTAGACCACTTACATTAACTAGTGTAAAATTGCTTTCCCACTTAAGTATACTTTCATGATGAAAGTTTAATGCTATTTCCTTGATCACAACGAGGGCGTAGTCCACGTGATTATAAGTAGCACTACTGCTTATAGACATCTGTAATCTATTCCGGACATAATTAGAGTCTGATCTGAGGTTACCCAAAGGTGCATTGCTGCCCTAAACTAAAGGACTATTT
>DWLI01002608.1:0-12933 GCA_018249915.1 Cecropterus dorantes dorantes
CCCCGGTCGAACTACACTGGTTCTACCACCTGGAAGATATAGCCTATAACTTTCCTCAATAACTGTACTATTTAACGCAAAAGGAATTTTTCAATCAAAACCAGTACCAGAGTGACAACCAAACAAACTGTACTGTTTTATAATATTAGTATTTTATAATATTAGCAGTATATTACATTTAACATTCATTTAGCAGTTGATTAGAGACATATATAAATATTTCTTTTTTGGTTTTGGCTTAACTTTAACTTAAATCTATTAAATAATTGTAATATTCCTTACAATTTAATCACAAAATAAATCTTAATATGTATGTTGTATTGGTTAAAATTACAGATTAGGAACAACAAAAGCTAGAAATTTACAATGCATTGTTTTATCTTTAAATGAACTTGCATTTGGCAAACACAGCACCCATGAAAGTTTACATTCTGTTTTTAATATTTGTATGTTATAATTATGATATCATAATGTTGATATAAGTAAGTTTGTTATGTCTGAACATTTAACCGTTTTGCCGTACTTATAAGTTCACCATTTTGAAAAAATCTTGAAAATTATTGTTGAAATATAATGTAATATACTTTCCACACTATTCAAGTTTATTTTACAAAAATAACAAAATAACCATTCATGCATTCTTAATTTTTTATAGACTTTTCAAATCATAGGATTTGAACTCAAGTATCTCGTCATAACAGCGTTTCACCACTTAATATGTTAAGTTTATTGTAATCTCTTAGGCTGACAATAGGCTATTTGACTATGCGAAAAATTACGTGCCAATTACTGATATATTATGAGTTTAAAAATGGTAATTTATTAACGTAAGTTAAAAATAATAATTCATTTAACAATCCTTAAATTAAAATGCATTTTTTATCAGATTAACATTTTTAAACGTGACGTGAAACTAAACGCTCCTGATTGGTCGGCTTTATGATGATGTCACTTGCTTGTAAACCTCGTTTGCCAGTTGCCTGCTTGTGTTAAATTATCTTTCGAAACTGTTTTAATCAGATTTTCCTATATTATCCATTGCTTTTTGTGTGGTTTATTTGCAATATTATACAAATTCTTTCAAGTACTTTTAACATAGATAACAATTTGAAACTTAGAAAGCAAAACTTTATCTTTCAAATTATTTTCTTGCTAAAACCCATTTTGTATTGATGGTAATTTGTCATATCATTTTCCATCTGTAACAAACTAACAAGTTACTTGATATCTTTTACTGCAATGCTTATTGAAATATTCAAAGTGAGTTGCAAGAGAAAATATTTGTACTATTCGCTATATGGTATTAAGGTATACTACCACTTTCTGCACCCTTTAATATTCTTTGGAACACTTACAAATAGTTTTTCCGGATTTTTAACGACGTATTTGTACATTTTAGAATTGCACACCATTTGTAACTCATTTTGTCACATAAATCACTGTTAAATTTGTTTGTTTGTTCAATTATATGTGAAATTGTGAATGATAAGTGCCATAGATCACAATACAGGCATGTGACGTCACCGACCCCATTGCAGCATACCAACCACATTGTCAAATTAGTGTTTTGGCGGGCTATTTAAATATTGAATTTATAATTTGATATTTTTCAGACCAGAATTAAAAAAAAAAAACATCATTTACTAGGTTCCTTTACCTCTACTTAATAATATAAAACGGATTTTAAAACCTGTCAAATAGCCTATTGACATATATTTAAACAATGGCTGCTACAAAAAGATTTATTCTAAATTGCAGACTTGTAAGTAATTCAGGTTATATACAAAAATGTCAGGCGCCCTCATCTTTCTAAGTACTTATCCAATTATTATTAAGAATACATATTTTTGTAGTATCTGGATGATGACGTATTTCATTATGATGTTGATGATGATGACGATGAGGACTATGTACCACTTGTCGAGAAGACCAAAAGCAAATTTAAAAAGCCAAAATTAAGTGATATAAAGGTCTTTAAAGGTAAACAAACTGTTGTTAAAAAGATAAAAGTTTTGAAAGGATCAAAAAAAGATATTTTTGATACCCTAGACCACGAAGTTAATGGCAAAGAAAAAGGGAGAAAAGCGACCACAATCACTTGTTGTAAGTACACTCTGAATTGTACTATTGTTATTATTCTATTAACTTTTAACTAAAATTTTTGCTGTTCCTGAATGCAGGTGTACGTAATACACATGGTTTTCAAATTTAAGTTTTATTTAGTAAGCTTTCTCGGAAATGTACTTATTCAAGATTAATTATAGATATTTATTGCATATTTCGAACTGCTCTGCCTGATTATATTCAGAAAACAAATTTATACAAGTTGTGTAAGAGCTTTATAGAAATTTAAGATTTTAATAATGTCTTTTCATTTTTCGTTATTTTAGAACGCCGTTTCATTTCATACCATATCGTAGTGGTACATGAAAAAAAATTGCATCGTGATTTAGGACCGATCGCCATATTGAAGCTAACCATATTTTTTTTAGTAGAACTCTTTGTGGTCTGACTCCGGAAACACCATTGCCACATCTATTTCTCCCTAATCACAACAGTGTTATGCGCAGTGTTATGTTCAGAACACACCATCTGATCTGAAGAGTGTGGTAAGGGAGACATACTTTTCCGAGGCATTCCGTCTTAGTCCTCATGAGGTAGCAACGCATCTGTTGATGGTGGGTTGATTACAAATGTCCATGGGCGGCAGTAGCCACTTACCATCAGGTGGGCTGCATGCTAGTTCGCTACTTCTATACATGAAAATAAAAAAAAAAACAAATGTTTATGTAAAGTTTCAGCTTAGTCCCTGAGAAGTTGTTTTAATCTGTTACAAATTCAAATTTAAATACATACTTGTACACATTTACAGATGCGAAATTAAACAGTGTTGTAAACCCATTATTTGACCCTAACATTACCCTCATAGTTCCCATGGTATAAGTAACAAGCTTTCAACTCCTATTTAACCCACTTGGGGGTCGAATTTCTAAAAATCCTTTCTTATTGCGAAAGAAACCTCTGTACCAAATATCAAGTTTTAGGTAAAGTAGTTTCGGCTATGCGTTGATATATAAGTCAGTGAGTCTGAATTGCCTTTTTTATATATAGATACTTAGTTTACCAAATACCGAAAACTCATAACATACTTACATGTTATTAGTAGTAATCTCGCGATAAAAAAATATATTCTAAATTAACTTTTTATTTTTAAATTTAGATCCCTTGTTGAAGAATGGCACAAGAGGCGCACCCATTCTCCTGAAGCGTCCTAAAGATTCTACAATATTGAAAATAAAAGAAAAATATGGAACAATAACCAAAACTGAAAAACCACTTAGGGAGGTTAAGGCGGGTGTCAAACGAGAAAAACTAGTTTGTCCTGTATGTGGCATACTTACATATACACTAGGAAATCACATGGCAACTCATGATGGTAATGTAAAATCATTTCAATATGTTCTTAGTATAACAATAAAGTTGGTGGTGGAACCTACATGGACGAACAACATTACTTCAATGTTGTTCATCTGTCTATGTACCACCACTTCATGTATGGTGACCTACATGTGAGGCTATTATCTAGTTCTTAAACAATACATTTGTGGTTGGCTTTAGGGCAAATATCTGTTTTATTAGGAGTTAGTTACAGATGTCCAACGACAACAGTGGAAACTTACCACCAAGAGAACTAATCTAATAAAAGATATTTTTTATTTTAATTTATTCTATTAGATTTTTTTTTCAGAAAAAAAGAAATTCACATGTCCACATTGCCCAAAGACATTTATACAGAAGGCTAACCTTACATTACATTTGAAACAACACACTGGAATAAGAGATCACATTTGTGAAATATGTGGTTCAGGATTTTACACTCAGAAGTCATTAGCGAGGTAATAAAAATATTAATAAAAGTTTCATAAAGTATACAGTTCTGTTAAAAGACTTGAGATTATATTCATACTTCTTGAAATTATTTTTTTATAGTATATTAAAAAAAAAAAAAAATTGTAGTAAATTTTAACTACTTTGACCCCTTTATACTGGCTTATTATTTTTAATTAAAAATATAAAATTAAGACATAATTATGTTACTGCATTTTTTAAGGATTAAAAATGTATGTATGAAATAGTATGACAATTCTGTTGTGTTTCAGGCACAAACTTATACATAAAGGAGAGCGACCTTTTTCATGCAACTTGTGTGCAAAGAAGTTTATTGTGGTATGTACCTATTTATTGTGTTTAACTAAAAAGAAATTATTTGGAAAGGTTTTTGCTCTATTCATTTTTGTCACAAAGTTGAGTAATTTTGATTGTTGAAACTTAAACTGATTTATTTATTATTTTCTAGCGTTGCGACCTAAATCGACATTTGCGCATTCACGCGGGTTATAAACCATACAAATGTACCGTGTGCAACATGTCATTCAACGCAAAACATCAACTGCAAAATCACGAGAGAATGCACACAGGCGAACGACCCTTCACATGCCAGGTATATTTTTCTAAATTATCTTGAAAGCGCTGGTTATTTTTAATATCTCTACAAAATCATGCTGAAAAACATATTATTGTATCGATTTTTTACTTAAGTTATTTTTATACGCAACAATAGTACAAATTATTTGAGTGAGAATGCTAATTGTGTACAGTAGTCGTATTACTTATAAAATTTAAAGATTTAAGTAAGAGATTAGTTATGTGAAATATTTGTTTTGAATACTTTTTCAACAAAGATAATCCATATACGAGGAAAAAAATGCAATTTTATTAGGGCGTTATCTTGACGCGAGTTTGCGATCTTACGCTTGTCCTACCCGCATGCGTCCGCTGTATTCTTAAGCTCGGGTATAATCGCGTGTCAGGAAAAAGGGCCTATGTGTCTATCAGCCCTTAAAAGTTCACTGCTGGATATAGGCCTCCCCTAATCGGCGCCCCTCCGACCAGACCCGAACCATCTGAATCCAGGCGATAAAAATTAAAAAATGGGCCTTAGCCTTATAATTTATTCATCTTGTCCGGCCATTTAGAAAATGTGTTACTGTAGTCTATCAGGAAGTTTTGATGAACATAAAAAGAGATGGGAATTGTAACACTTATTTAATAACATGGGAATATATCTTAACATAGAAAAAATAATGATACGAATATAGCAGCATTCAATCTGTAATTATAAATCTTTAACTTGCAGGTTTGCAACGTCGCCTTTAGCTACAAGGTAAATCTAAACAACCACGTGATCAAGTCACATGGTGTAAATTTGAAGTTCAAATCAATTTACACAGTAACGGAGGAGGTTTTACAACGAGAGGCTAACTTAAACAATGAAGCGCGGGTGGCGATATCGCATATTATTCCCCAAAATATAAACGAAGTGCCCCCGCCTGCAGCCCATGAGACAGTGCAACATACTGAATATGACGTCTGATCAAGAACTGATACAGTTATACGCAAGCACTGCCTAAAGTTCATCCCAACATCAAGAAAAATCTGCTAGTCTCGAAACATGTAAGCTGTTTAAACTTGGGTGTGATGTAAATATAATGGTGCAAAGACGATCCCTTGAAAACGCAAGTGAATATACATACATTACTGAATAAACAATTTAGTCCTACTGTTCTCTCGATTGTGGGACGAAATTATCGTAATTAGGGGTTAAAGTATGAAATTATAGTGTACATGATGCATATAGAAAAACAAGAAATGTTTTGTCATTACATTAAGTAAATTTCAGTTGGTAGAATCCACATGTTATTATATCAATTTGATAAAATTGAGCAGTCCTTAAATGTATGTAAATAATCCCATCCCAAGTATTATTTAGTGTATATACAAATCGTAATAAGTATTCAGATTTCATACATTTTGGCATTGTTTGTATGTGTGGGCAAGCCAGTGATAATGAATTTGTTAGTTGTATACCACGTTAATGTGTTTTTCTAAATAATATGAATTAATAATGAAATGAGATTTTTGATGTGAAACATCTACAGGCGCAGGTAAACCTGATTCTTGGCATGGCGATGGCCACACCGTAGTATAGCGCCATCTGTTATACGTTTTCAGAACTATGAAATATAAAACAAAGCTAAGCAGGCTGCTATGTTACTTAGAGTTAATGTGGAGTACTGTTCCTAGATGGCATTATATAGTATTTATTTTCATGTCCCCTTAACATCAAAATTAATATATTTGAGTATGTAGGTAAATTAAAATGAAATGGTAACGACTACCATTTACAATTTTCATGTAGACTTGACATATACATATGCCTTAATTATAATAAAGATAATATTTCTCATTATGGTATAAATTTAGTTCCTGTCGCAATCTTGTCTTTTATGCATATAACTTGTACGAATACAATGTTTCACATCTGCCAGGCGTCTCGTGACGGCATTTTTTTGGTTATTACCCTTTTGGTGCTTACCTTCTTTGACCCCTTTATACTTACTAATTATTTTTCGTAAAAATATGGAATTAAGATATATGTTGCTGTATTTTTAAGGATTAGAAATGTATGTATGAAATGGTATGATAGTTCTGTTATTTAATAACACGGTATAAAATTGTGTAAATATTTTGGGTTTGTCTGAATCTAAATAAAAAAGTTTCTATGTTCTAAATAAGGATTGAGTTTCATTTTGTTCAAGCTTATAACCGTAATATATATATTTTTCAAATCTAATATTCCATTTTTTGAATACATAATCACAACAAATAACATTTACTCTAAAGTCTGTTTAAATTGTAAGAAAAGGATAAGAGATAAAAGAAGAACTGAGATTACACAAAATTGATTTTATTATTCAATTTCGCCATAATATTTTTGTTACATATCTTTGCTATGTATTTTCTTTTATTATGAAAGTAATTTATTAACAGTTTCCGGATCCGATACACAAAATATACTGTTTTATCAATGACCAACATTTCCAAGTGCCTTTAAATTCAGAAGGATTCTATGTAGTTCTTGGAGCACATGCATCCAACAGTTACGGGTTTTTTCAGAGCCACCCACTTCTTTGCAAGATCAACTGGCAATTCTTCTTGAAACTCTCTTACTATCTCTTCTTTATTCTTCCTCCGTCTCAGTACAGTCACCTAAGATAAAGAATACCTTAAAGATAAAATTGAACTTCCTTCAATATTTTTCTTAAGTAAATGGGAACAAAATTACGGAATATTTAAACAATGAAATATCTAGAATATTAATGTAGCAATAATTATGTTATTCACTGCGTCACTATTCAATGTAGGTTCGTCTAGATTCTAAAAATTAAAAACAGAAAAGTGATACAGATTATAAAAAAATATTTGTTATTTATCTAATTGAGTATAATGAATTGACAGACATTTACGCTTTAGAAGTCTCAAAATGATATTAAATATTATATTTAATTTAAAGTAGGTTATATCAGTAATACATACGTTGTGATATCTACTTCTGCAGCTATAAGGAGATGGACACAGTTTTTCATTACAGTACTTTGTTTCAAGCATGCGAGGTACATAGTCTTCACCTAATAACAGCAGTTTTTTCTGGAAAAGAAAACATTAAATAATAATTATTAGATTGTCTACCATATACATATACAATATCCTTTATATAGCACGGTGAAAATAAAAGAGACCTAAAGGGAAATTTGTAAGAGAACATTTTAATTTTGGGAGTTTCTTAAAGGGTGCGATAATTTAAGGGACGAAACTTTCATTTTCTAGCACGAAATCGCAGCTCATTAAATCGCTAGAGGAAATATTACGTTATTTCAAGTAGTTTCAAGAATTAAACTCCAAATTGTTCGAAAATTTGAGTTCGGTAACTTTCGTTTTCACAGTACGATGCTAGCTAGCTAAATAGATAGACAAAGATATATTTACTTACACTCTCTTCTTCACAAGTACAGGGAACTTCCTGAACCCCTTGCTATGAAAAAGATAAATTTGAAATATTAGTTCGAATTTATCTGGTAAAACATTATTAATAAATTATTATTGTTACTATTATCAGCTATACTCACGTAGCGTTTTTCGGTTTCAACGTTGCCTCTTTTTCTAGTTCTTGTTTGAACAGAATTATCCAACAGTATAATGTCATTTCTGATCATGTTTGCATAGTCGACGATGAATCCTGGTAACTCTTCTGGACTTGTTTCTGCTTCTAAAGATTCGGATCCGTAAGTCATACCCAAGTCATCTGTATTATCGGATACTTCGTTATTGGTCGCCTCTTGTACTATGTAATTTTGTCGCATACGTGTTCTGTGATTCTGGACCGTATATTCATTCAGATTGGACGATTTCTTGAAAGCTACAACTATAGCAATTGTTTGTATGGTAAGTAGGATATAGGCGCACAAATGAAATGACACTGCAGCTAGCTTCACCTGGAACAACAAAACCGAAAAAAATAGATGGATTACACTTGTTTATTATATTTTTGTTCCCTAATATGTCTTTAGTTGTTATTGAACAAATAAATGAAGCTAAAATAAATTTAATAAGTAAATGTAAGTTGTATTCGAGAATATTTTTTCAAACCAATCCTAACTAACCATGGCGATGTCCGGTCGTTATGGATAGTGTACGAAGAGTAATCTAATTCCATATATATCCAGCCTTTTATACAGCAACCTGATTGATAGGTATAAGAATAGATCCATTAGTCCCAAAGAAATCCTTACGTGTAATTGATCCCCATACATGAACGCCATACGCAAAATAACAATACAGTTAGGGTGAGATCATAGGTCATTTCTGAAAGGTGAGGGGTGGACGAGGGAGCGTGACTTACCTATTGAAAGAAAACATGATGATAATAAAGAGAAATATAATAATACGAAGTAAGATCATATTTACCATTATATTTTTAGAAACCTTTTAGGTTTGTATCCACCAAATAACAATAGGTACTACCTACTCATTCGTTATTTCATAAAATATATTAGTGTTGATTTAGAATTGTGCCGTGTAAATTGGTTTTTAAGATTATTTTCATCTCTAAAAATTAATTACACTATACTTACAATAAAAAATAAGAATTTAAAGTGCCTACTGATTATTAAGAATGCTGTCAAAAATTTCAAACATTTTATTGATAAGCTAACTTCTAATATACAATCATAACATAACATCTGTCGGGATTTGACACGACTGCAGAGCCTTCACAGCTTGTTCAAATGCCAGGGCTGCTTGTGGTCCTTGGAAAGGGTTTAAAGGTTCTCCCTCTTTCACAACCCCTTGTACCCTAAGCATTAAATCCTTCATGAGCGCTCGTTCTTGCTTCAACACTTCTTCATTCATCACATGTATTGATCTGCGTTTAAGGAACACACCATGTTTTTTAAGACAATGCCTGTTAAAATCATGTTTGTAGCTGTATGGTTGGGCACAAATCTGAAAACAGATTGACAATATTAGTAGAGTTTACCAAAGTTAGTTGGAGTTTAAGCGAATTTATATTAACTATTTACACATAATTTTACCTCACAATTGAACGGCCTTTCTCCTGTGTGTACCCGCATATGATGTCTAAGCCCTTGTTTATACAAGAAGGACATATTGCACAAATCACATTTGACAGATTTTGCTGAAGAGTTGTGTATAAGCTTGTGGCGTAGCAATGCATTCTTCTAAAAGCAAGAATAATTTAGATTGTTATAACATAAGAAATTACATTTTTATATTAATAACTTTATTTCTTTGCCTTATTTAAGATATACTTAATTTGTTTATTTAAAATTATTTATGTTTTTAGCACAACAATAAGTGGCAAATACATTTTTTTCTTAAAATTTCAAGGAATACTGACCAAAAAATTTAAAAGATCGTTTGTTTAATCAAAACTCTTGATACCATAACAGCATCCCTGTTATTATTTGGAGTTTGAATAAGTATAATATCAGTAGAAGATTAATACTAAGTTACTACTTTCAGATAGATTATATGTAAAATTATTTAACTGAAACTTTAATATATTACAAAATAAAATAAATAAGCTAGCTATACTTACTCTCTTAAAACCTTTGTTACATATGGGGCATATGTGATTTTTTACATCTGTGTGTGAGACCATGTGACTGAAATAATAAACGGATTTCAAAATAATTTATATAATATGCAATAAAATAAAAAACAATACATTAATACATTTTTAAAATAGTCTGGCAATATTGGTAAACAATTATCAACTTCAAAAAAATTATATTTAATTATAAAAAATCAAACATGACGAAAAAACAAATCTTTAAAGTCTTAATTTTTGTAGCTAATATTTTGGAATAAAATATAATTAGTGACATAAATCAAGTAACAAACAATACGGTTCAAAAAAATTTTTTTTAAAACATTTGTAAGTTACTGTTTCAAATAAACTAAATTAACGAACCTTTGCAAAGAAGCCTTGTTGTTAAAGACTGCAACACAATGATCGCACTTGAAAGCCCCAATCATCAAATGTTTTCTTCTGTGATAATTTAATAATTTATTAGTAAAAAATGATTTATTACATTCAGAACACTTATACTTTCTGTCACCTGTAAATAAAAGAGAAAATACAATTTTACGATTTTTTTCTTTCTTTGATGTTACAATCATGTTTCCTTATATTTCTCATTAATGTTTTGGTAAATCTTATTTTTTTCCTATTAATCAAAAAACCTTATTCTATTAATTTTGTTTAAATTATTTTTTTACACATTACCTATATGCACCATCATGTGAGATTTTATATTTGACGACATAACACCACAATACGGACACATATCCATTCTCTTTCTACGTGTGTTTTCTCGTGTCTTGGCTCCTTTTCTCCTCATAGGAATTACTTTGATATCTTCTAAGACAACAGGTTTGATGCATACTCTCTTCAACTTTGTAGTGGGTTTATTGGACTTTTTCCTAGCACCTAACAGAGCAGTATATAATATTGTGAATTAGACCAAGTATATAATAGTTATACAATGTTAGTTAGTTAGTTATACATTATTATCTCACAGATAATAACCTACACAAGTAAAGTCCTTGCACATGTCCTTGGGGGTTATAATTATAGATATTAGAAGCTTCAGAATCAATTCTTGTGCATGGCCATGGCCTTGACTATGTGAGCAGTGTAGACCTGCATAAAGAACTTGAGCTGCTGCGTAATACATGCTTTCCAAAGTCATTTTGATACATACTGTACATCACATTGATCAGCCATTTGCAAAAGTAACTAGTTACATTACAGTGTACACCATGCTCAATGAGCAACAACAAGAATGCAGAACAACCGTAATACACAACAAATATTGTAATGCAGCATAACCATCACAAGATGTAACCAATTGGTTTTAATATAATAAAATAATATGAAGAGGTAATTTAATTAAACAAAGTTTTATATACCTTTATCCTTCAATGCTTTTCTTTGAGCTTTCCTGGGTACAACTTTTTTAATCAATACATCATCTTCACTGCTACCAACATCAAATAGATCCATCTTTATGTCAAGGTACATAGAAAAAAAACAAGAAATTGTTAATAAAGTATTTATGTATAATATTAGCCAGTAGTGGATCCAAGTTGTCTTAATTATGTTATTCTTAATTTAATTAATTGGAGCACCTAAATGCCACCAAATGGAATAAACAGAATCCTTCTTATTGAAAGAGACATTTGTTAGCATTTGCCTTGGGCTGGTCAATTCCCCTCCCTTCCCCACCAAACAAAAATCCTGGATACACAAGTGGCAAAACAATTAAATAAGATGCATTAAAATATCTTCTTACATTAATACAATCATCTTCAGTCTCATGTTTAATGTTATTAAGAAGATCTAATACTGGTCTACATTTACTTTTCTTTTTGCTATATTTGTTGCTGTTTAAAAAGTCAGCTTTTTGAATAGTTGTATTCTTATAAAATATTGTATCACACCCACACTGAAATAAACTAATATATTTAACAATCATATCTGTTTCAGTGCTTGTAACTTTGTCCTTTCTTCTTATATCATCAGCTAAATCTAACTTAACTTCTTCTATATTGTCAAACTTAAATATTTTTTTATGTTGGTTTAACTCAAAATCAGATCTGAAATGGAATAATAAAGTTTGGTCAGTACATTAAACAAACATCACTTAATAAAATGATTAAGTCATGGTATAGTTACAAGATTCTAAAATTTCAAGATACTCTATACAAAGATACATAATATATATATGTATATACACCAAGGATAGCTCTTTGGTATATATACATATATATATTTTAAAGAGCAACTCGATCTTACGTAAGTGGCAGCCACCGGCCATGTAAATCTATAATCATCCTTGTTTCCGTCATATCATTGTTTAAGTTCTATTACCACATAAGTCATTTTTTAGCAGTTTTGACATGTTCAAAATCGTCACCTGTGAAAAAGTTATATGTTTCATTTCGTCCAATCAGAATTAAGGTAAGACTACTGTAAATCTTTCCATCCATCGAGGTCCACTGCTGGACATAGGCCTCCCCTAACGTCACGCGCCACTCCAACCAGTCCTGTGCCTTCTGAATCCAACATTTTCCCGCTGTCTTCTTCAGGTCATCGGTCCACCTGGTGGGGGGGAGACCTGTACTCCTTTTGCCTAAACGTGGTCGCCACTCGAGGACTTTCCTGCCCCATCGGTTATCAGTCCTACAAGCGATGTGGCCGGCCCATTGCCACTTCAGCTTGCAAATTTTGAGAGCTATATCAGTAAGCTTAGTTCGCCTACAGATTTCATCGTTGCGAATCATGTCTTGTAGGGAAATTCCAAGCATAGCCCTCTCCATAGCATGCTGAGCGACTCTGAGCCTTTTGATGAGGCCTACAATAAAGGACCATGTTTCGGCGCCATAGGTCATCACTGGCAACACACATTGCTCGAATAATTTCGACTTCAGGCACTGAGGTATTTTGGA